>JBAFWW010014808.1:0-22633 GCA_036873685.1 Agapornis canus
GAGGGGGGGGGGGGGGGGGGGGGGGGGGGGGGGGGGGGGGGGGGTGGAGGAAATAGATGGGTGATAAAATGCGCTCCAGCTGCTTCTCACAAACTGATTACTACCTTTGTAATGATACATTTCTGGAAGGAAGGACATCTGCATTGCTGGTCTTCCCAATGCAGGAGCAGCGTCATTTTGAGCTGCAGGGAGTGTGATTTTCTGAGTTGCATTATGGCACTCAAACTGATTTTAACATGAGATCTTGTGTGCAGCGTGTCATGGTTCCTGTTTTGTTTAACCTTGTTGCTTTCATTTTTGAGTGAAACATTAGCTTTTAATTGTTCTTGCTTGCATCTACTAATTAGTCACCCATTCACTTTCAAGTTCTGTATAACAGTTGAATTTTAGCTGCCTTTCCCAAGGCAGAGGGCTGGTTGGCATCTCTGCCTCTGTCCAGCTGCCAGTGTTCACAAATCATTTAAAAAAAGAAATCAATTCATCTTTCTCCCCTTCTTTCAAACATGATTGGAAGCAGCCGGTGGGCTCAGAGGTACAGGGTGGGGAGGGAAAACAAATAAGAGAAACTAAAAAAACATTGCTCTCACTTCCTTGGGAAACATGCAAAAAGGTTACACTTCAGAATCTGGGGGAGCTGGAGAGCTGCTTTTTGTTTTAACATAACTGTTGCTGTAGTGCGGGCTGTGTTTCTTTGGTCGGTTGGTTTTCCCCCCATTTAATTTAAATGTGGTGAAGTTCCTGCTGAAGCTGCGGGGTAATTAATTTTCTTATGCAGCCACAATATTTGTAATTGGTGGGTTTTAAAGCTGAAGGAGCATTGTCCACCTTCTGCAAGTTCAAAGAAGCTTGTTCAGAGCTGGCAAGGAGGCGCCTGTACAAGCTGTACGAAGCACCTGGCATGGTGCAGAACTTTGGCGATAGAAAGACTTATAAAAAATTAATAATTGGTTCTAAAAATTAAGTAATTATGTAAATGTTTGTAATTCTGGGCTGCCCAAACAAGCTTCATTAGGAGGAATACCAGAGCCGGAGTTATAATATTATACTTATGTGTAATGAAGAGTGGACAGGTCCTGAAGAAAGGCTGCAGAGTGGAGGAAGAAGATGCTTGCCCCCCCTTTACCAGCTCTGTTTGTGAGATACCATTTCACAGGGATTCTCTTCCTTTTCAGTTTTATTTTAGAGGTGGATGTCTGTGAATATCTGGCATGAGATTACACTTTTATTGTCTGCCATGAATCCCCCCTAAGGGTAGAACAATGTGGAGATGTGCAGGCAATACTGCATTACAGGGAAGCATTAGGGGCCTCTATCTCCACCAGTAATGACCAATTAATGACCACTGAGATGAGCTAAGGAGAAGTCAGGGCTACTAAGAGCTTTAACTCATTATTTTCTGACCACCCATAGACAAAGAGGCCATTATTTCTATAGTTTTATTTAATGAGTATTTTGGATGACTACAGGACTCACTTCACACCCAGGGGGCTGTCTGGACATTTTGCTTCCAGCCTGCAAGATACTTTTATAGATCACATAACTGGAAGAAAATTCCACATCTCAGTGGTGGATGGAAGAAGTTTGTTGAGCCACTGCTCAGTTAGGACAGGCTGGTAGGATTTCTGAGAGGACTTGGCACCAGCTTTGATGATGATGCTCATCAGCCCATCAGCAATGAATTTCAAGGTGTGCATCTGCTTATGCTGAATTTGCTGTGCAAAATGAAACACAGAGCATGCCATCTTCACTCTCACAGTCAAGTCCACCATTGAAAACCCCCACAGGTTTTGCTGGGCCAACTCAGAGCGAAAAGCAAAGAAATAGAGAAGATAGTGGCAGAAGAGGTGTACTCCTGTGTCTGTTGAATATCAGGTATTAAACTAATAGTGAAATGGAAAATTCTCATTTACTTTAACAATTAAATCTGAGGAGCAGGGACTTCAGGTGAAATCCTACCTCTACTTAAGCTGTGGATACACTACCCTTTAATGTCCCTAGAGCATACGTTGCTCTCCATACATAGAGTCTTTCTGGCTTTACTAGGCACATGGTCTTGTCTCAGAGCTGGATATTTAATGGCTGGTACTAATAAAAGTTACTGACCAGTCAGGCTGGCAGAGTAAAAGGCTTGGAAGGAGAAAAAAGAGGCAAGAAAATTTTGAAGGAGTAAAGGCGATTGGATTGGACTGGTAAGGTGATGGCATTAGCAATGAGGGGAGAAATTTGGAGAAATCCAGATATGATGCCATTAAATCCAGTTGCCTTTGTTTGATAATAATAAAGGCCCCAACCAGCAGTTGTGGATGGGACCTTCACCAGCAACAGCACAAGTCAGGGGAAACATGTGGCAACTGAGAAGGCTCTTACAGATGCTGGGACTGGACTGCTGACACCCTGGATACCTCACTTGTGCTAGTGGGGATGTTCCTCCACCTGCTGCTGTTCTACTTCCACCAGCATCGATGGCCTTCCCTACTGAGAGCCATAGGCATGCATGAGCAGAATGTGTCCTTTGTTTTAAAAATTCAAACTCCTGGTTTTATTGCTTCATCCTGCACAGGCTTGCACAATGCAGCAGTGTGATCCCTCCAGGTTTTATAATATGGGCTTCCTTCCTGTAGGTCTGGGGGGATTTATTAACAAGCTCTTCTGCGTGGCTGCTAAGCAAAGTGGTAGGAAAAGATAGGCAAATGTCTTTTTTGTGTTGAATAAGCATCAAATATGAATGCTTTGTAATAACAGAAAGGAACAGACAGGGGAGCCCTTGTAAATACATTTAGAAAAGACTGTGAAGGTGATAGAGAAGCAGGTTTGTATTTGTGGCTTTGGGATGGAAGGACAATTAAGCATTTCCATATGCACCCCACACTACTACTCCCATTCCTGCATATTGGGAGCCTTGCTGGGTCTCCATGCACACCTCAAACAGTACATGCAGGCTGTAGTCCCAGAGAAGGGAAAGGAACAAGTTGATTTACTTTGGTGCTGCAGGGATTTCACTGGCTGGGCTGCCCATGTGCTCTGAATTTGGGCCCCCAGCCCTGCCTTGTTCCCTGATGGATTATGGATCCCAGCTGTGGCCTCATATGTGCACAGGGAGGTATTTAGCTCTTCTTCTGGTAGGGGACTGATAAGTTGGATGTTGGTGTGAGTTTTGTTTTGCAGTGGTTTGTTAAGATTCTTCTGGCTGACGATGGTAAGAGGGAGATGTGAGAAGGGGTGGTGGTGGTACTGGAAGCAGTGGATTAGTGATTGCTAAAAGATTTTTTCTTTCTATTTTTCTTTTTTGTAAGTTGGTGTTTGTGAGGTCTTTCAGGCTTTATTCCTCAACAGAAATAGGGTTTGAGTCAAGATTGGTGTGTCTCCAGTATGGCCTTGGGTCTGTGCCTGTTGGCAGCATATCTCATGTATGCCTGAATGTATATCACAATCCCCTTGGCTCCCCTCTGTTCCTTGAAGTTGTCACTGCCCCTTCTTTTGCCTAGAACACAGGTAATGCTTTCAGTAGTGTTACAAAGGCTTAATGTTCGTTTCAGATATACAATCCAGAAGTGGGCTGTGCCTAAACTTAAAATGCTCTTAAATGAAAATTAATAGCTCTT
Source organism: Agapornis canus (assembly GCA_036873685.1). Lineage (NCBI taxonomy): Eukaryota > Metazoa > Chordata > Aves > Psittaciformes > Psittacidae > Agapornis > Agapornis canus. The sequence continues at coordinate 3,603 of JBAFWW010014808.1, forward strand.
AAAATGTGTGTTTCTGGGTGGTGGTTCTAATATTCTTCACCCTGAGGTGGAAAGGAGAAATGGGAGATGAAGACTGTATTATTTGCTGCCTCATATTACTGCACTTTGAAAGGGTTTATAGCCTTTTGGATATTCAGGCAAAAGCAGAGGCAGGACAAGGAGGCTGCAGATAGCGTCATGTATCTGAAGCCCTGCTTTCATTATTATGCAGCGCAAGTGGTTGTTGGCACAAGGACAAATTCCACTGTGAATTATGCGTGATTTACATGAGAAGCTCATTAATTCTCTAACACCGGATTTAGATGGTTTCATTTGTAAAGGGTGTCATTTTAAACACTACTCAAACATATTTCCCTGTATCTGCTGACTCAGAGTGTGTGCTAAAAGATGATAAACAATAAATTGTGTATATGTTTGTAAATACATGCGCACAGACACACATTAAAAAATGGTATCAATTAGAAGGTATGCTCTGTATTTAGCAATGGTGCCTGTGGTACACAAATTACTTGCCTATTAAGTTTTGCCTGCCTCAATGTTTGCATGTTGTGGACTTCGCAGGTTTTTTGTGTTGTGCTTATTGGTGTGGAGGTAGTGTCTTTTCATTTTATTTTTAGTATTGAACTTGGACCCTAATACTTATTATCTGCCACTATGGCCGTTGTTTTAAGGGCTTCCCCTACCTGAGTGTTCGTGCTAGATTCCAAAGCAGCAGGACTCAGTTCTGAACAAGCAGTACAATTTTGCAAGACGAGCAACAAGCAGGGTGGTTTTGTTTTTTTTCCCTTATGTATTCCCTTTTTTTTTCCACCTCTGCTGTAATTCAGAAATTTGACTAGACAAATACTTGGGGGGGATGGGGGAGGATTAATACCTCAGTGGAATTACTTTTTTACTGGGTATGCTGTCTCTTGCTCCAGAATAGATATAGTTGATAGGCACACTAGAAATACCTGTTGCTGCAGCATGTATGTTGAGATAATGTAGTCCATACTTTCATTTAATGTTGCTTTTGCATTAAGTAGTGTGACCCTTCTGCATTAGCTGCAAGAATTATATGCTCATTTTCAGTTTATAGTTTTAATCCAGCATCTGGAGCTATGTGTTCTCTGATATAGGGCTGACACTGAAATTTGGATGATGGTGTGTTTTATCATACATTCATATGCCGTCCAGTTTAAGTTGCAGCTTATAATTATTCTAAATGGGCAGTTGCTCTTTAGAAACTCTTAAGCTTGATGCAAACAATAAATGTGGAGCAAGCTGCCAGACTCACCTTTGAAGTCTCTGGCCTAAGGAAACAGTTCCTTGACATCTCATTACTTACATTCTCTCATTAGAAACAAATGTGGACTTCCTATATGTACATTAAATGTGGCATGAATTAAGAAAGCTGAGGTAGACAGCAATGAAGGAGGAGAAATCATGTTGCACTCTGCTATAGTTTTGTTTATCAGGACATAAGTCTGTATTTTAATTCTTTGTGACTTGTAAGGTGTTGCATGAAAAGTAAAAGGAATAATATTTTTTTCCTGTGACTATTGATGTACCATTTATAGAATGGCAGAATGGTTTGGGTTGGAAAGAACATTAAGATCCTCTGGTTCCAACTACCCTGCCATACACATTTAAACAATTTTGCCACAGGGAAAAGAAAAATGTGTCCATCTTAACTAACCTGAGTATCTACAGTGGTGGTTCTTTTGCACACAGCAGGGCTTTCCTTGCTTTGGGTGGGTTTTTTTTCCATTGCCTGGAGAAAGTGGTTTTGACTCACAAGGCATAGAGAAATGTAGGACAGGGTTTTGACGGAGGAGGAGGGAAATTCTGTAGCTCCCTGCTTGTGAACAGCACATGTCAGACCTTCCCTGACCTTTATTCTTTGTTTGGCTTGGCCCTCAGGCTGAAGTCTTGTGTCAGGACCTCTCTGCAGCACTTGCAAGGAGTGGATAAACTTGTTAGTGAAAATAAGAATGCTGACAACATTTTTTCTTTTTTTCTTCCAGCAAAAATTCTTGCATAGACACTCCTTATCTAATGTATTAGAGGAAAATTTTGGAGAGGAGGGGGAAGAGGGGAAAGCACAAGAAACATTCTGCTATTATTTTTATTGTCCTTGACTTGCTTCTTGAGGAAGCATATCAGAATGATAGAATCAACTAGGCTGGAAAAGACCTGCATGATCAAGTCCAACCATTACCCCAGGACTGCCAAGTCCACCACCAAACCATGTCACAGAGAGCCTCATCTACATGGTTTTTGAATGCTTCTAGGGACAGTGACTCCACTACTTTCCTGGGCAGTCTGTTCTAATGCCTGACCTTCTTGTTAAGAAAGTTTTCCTAATATCCAGTCTAAACCTCCCCTGGACAAACTTGAGGCTGTTACCGCTTGTCCTATCTCTTCTTACTTGGGAGGAGACCAACTCCCCACCTCACTACAGTGTCCTTTCAGGTAGCTGTAGAGAGTGATAAGGTCCCTCCTGAGCCTTCTGTTCGCTAGACAAGAGAACACAGACTTGTTCTCCAGACCCTCTACCAGCTTTGTTGTCTTTTTCTGCACCCACTCCAGCACTTCAGTGGCTTTTTTGTAGTGAATCCTGCAGTTGTTTTGTCTAATTAACAACAATTGCAAAGGTGGTGACTATGCCTCCTCTTCCTTATACCCCACTCTATCTTGGATATGTTGGGAAGGAGGTAGGATGGAATACACATGGTTGTGGATTGCAAAGAGCCAGAAATACTCTACCTAATGTCAATGCTAGTCAGGATGAAACACTCTTTGGGTGGTGCCATCATACATCCTCTCTATATAAGCCTAAGCCATTGACTGTAAAACCCTGTGTTGGCTTGATTAGTTTTCTGTAGCACTTTTTTTTTTAAGCGCCAGTATTCCTGCAGGTGTGGTATGAATTTTTCTTCTGTAGTTCTTGGTTTAGCTTGGCAAAACTTTAGGTTTAGGAAAGTTTTTAAAAATTTTTTTTTTTTTTTTTTTTTTTTTTTATGAAATATGCAGGGGTTAGTTTTGTTTCAACTGTCCCAACATTCTGTACCCTCAGAGGGCACCAGTGATTTCAGCCAGCTGCTCCCTATGAGGAGGTCTATGTCTGGTGTAAATCTGTGCAAGTATCATGGGGAAAAAAAATTGTAGAAGTGCCAGATGATACCATGTGTGAAAAGCTGATTCCAGCTGTTAATGGTGCTCATTAAGCATCATGTTCTAACACAATGTTACTTTTCAGTATAGGCAAGGCCACTATGAGAACTCCCATTCCTTTCCCCAAATCTATCATGCAATATACTGTCTTTAGTGGGATATTTTAATTCTTTCTAAATTTTTATGAAAGTTATATCCATAGCTCAAAATGTAAGTAGAGTAGCTAGTGATTGTTGCTTTGGTGAAGGTGAGTGCCCCTCTTTTGGTTATAAACACTCTTTCTGTCCTGAAAAACACACAGCTCTCAGCAGCAAAAATTGAGTTATCTTATTTGACAGAACTCTGCCACAGCAGAAAGGAAAAAACAGATCCCTGGTTTTGTAGACTCCTAAGTCTACAAAGTATTCCCATTTGGAGAAACATAGTGGCATACAGGAGTGAAATTTCCTCTTCTTCCTCTAAGGGAAAGCTCAAATAATATTTTTAGCTTATGTTCCTGATACATAAGAAGCCAGGACAAGGAATTGCCTAAAATAACACAATCTGCAAAAACTACTCTCTATATGTTTATAGTCATACACATATATATTAAAATAAGAAAAGTCTTATCCCATTTTTGCATGCTTATCCATATGAGCATGTTTGGGTTTGGTTTCTGCATGGTGCTGTACAGTAGAAAAGCGTATGTATGTCATTTTGCTCCCAGTCAAGACACTGAATAAAATCAGCGGTTATGCAAATGTGGAAATGCAAAGTGAAATGAGATGAGCATATCACCTGTAATATGACAAGGTATTAACTTCTTAAATTGGAAAAATGATCCGGACAGGCAGGAGTTTTAATCTGACTCTTGACTGTAATGCCAAATTTCAGCTGAGGTGAATGTTTATAATTAATTTTGGAGTGGCTTAATTTTTACATATTAAACAAACTGGTGTCTTGTTTTAGGCTCTGAAACAGGGAGGTGACTGGGCATGAGGTTTTGTGTGATTTATTTAAAGAGTCTGGCTTAGGGACTCTGAATTCATGCTTGGGGTTGAGCTGGTGCTTGGCATTCATGCACTGTGGAGTTACCTCCTTCAAATGGTAACTTTGCTTTGCCACGAAGTCTGGAACTGAGATGAACAGATGAAAATCAAATGTTACATACCTGTCTTTGTGGTGATTTGCTGCTGGTGTAACTCTAATGCCATTAATCACTTAATGAGTGACACAGTTGTAATAAAAAACTGAAGACTGATGGTGTTTGCAATACCATTTCTCATCCAGTCTTTGTCTGCTACTCACTGTTAGACTTTGCCCACCCTTTCCATAGTTGAACAAACATTAGTTGACCAACAATGTTTTTTGCCTTTGATGCTTAGGATCCTGATTTAGTCTTCTGTTTGAGCAGTAGCAAAACCCAGGTCTGCTCTATTTCCAAGGTTGGAGCATATCAGGTTTATAGCCATAGGTGGGAACTCTAACAAGTGGTGATGTTAATATACCAAATGAATGATAAGTTCTTTTAAACAAAAGAAAAATGGCTCTTAAAAAGTCAGGGGAGAAGTAAAGCAATACATGATAGATATTGTTGTCTCTTTAGTGATGCTATGTGCAGTTCTCTGTAGCTTACAATGTTCCTTCCCTTGTCTTTGCTGAACAGTAGCTGCTGTGCCACCTCTTCACTGGACCCCCTTCCACAATTCATGTGTTCTGTTCTGCCCATGCAGAGCAGGTTAATGTTTTATTTCTGAGTTAATAAGTGCCTTTAAGATCTTTTCACTTAGGGGCTTTCCCAGTAGCTCTTTAAAACCTAGTCCCACTGAAGTGGAGAGACAGCTGAAAATTATTATGGAGGAAATATGCTAGTTCCTAAAACCCTACAAATGGTATTTCATTACACACCCTCCTCTCCCCCATGTTTTTAATTCTTTAAGGATCCCTAAATAAGAACTTTTAAATCAAATTAGTAAGGAGCATGGAGTAGTAAGCCAGATGCAGGTCATGGTAGCTCAGGTGTGCTGTTCCCTAGCACCCAGTCAGCTTTCTTTGTAGTGGTTCCCCTGAAAGAACCTGGAGACTGAATGCAAGATGAGATTAATCCCTAGTCTCTGGCATCTGTTTGCTGAGGGCTGGAACTGTGCATTGAGTTAAAGTTTTGTAAACTGAGAGACGGAGACAACGTGACGTTGAGAGCAAGCCTAGATCTTGGGAACATGTTGCTCAAGTGACTAGAAATTAGGCTCCTATCCTTGTGCCAAACCAGAGTTAGGTCATGAGAGTTTCAGAACGTTTTTTCTTTAAAACAGTATTAAACAATAAACTGGATTTGATGATTGATAATTTATTGCTCTTGTCTTGCTATTTCTGCTTTTAGCTTTGACTTGTGGCTGTACCCTTGAGGTACCTTGCATTACAGGGTGTAGAGTATGTGTAACAGAGTGCTGAAAATACTGATATTTGGAAGTGCAGGATTGAGGGGTATTTCTGGAGCAGGTAGTGCTGTCATGCTCTTTGACTAAGGGCAAAAAGAAGGACGAAGCATTTTTCTCAGTCTCTCCTGTTGCTTTTCCAAAAGTTTGCTTGGAACTTTTGCTCAAATAGGTTTGGGCATTGCCTTAAGCATTTTACTTGGGAACTTTGTGTAGGTGCTTATCCATGTCTGCAGCTTTCATAGTTGCATTATTTTGTCATAAGCATGGTTCTTGGTCTGAGGTTTGTGTAGCAGAAAACCACTGAAAGAGCAAACAGTGAACAGATATTCAAGGCATTTAATGGCTGACAGTCTGATGGAAGAAGTGGGCAGGAGTGTATTTATGAGTCCTTGGTTTTTTTGGTTGTGTTGGGTTTTTTTGGGTTTTGTTTTGTTTTTTTTTTTAACCTTTACTACTTGTTAATCTAAGGAGCCATATCAAGTACAAGAAAACTTCACCTATCAGAAACTACTATTGCAGCTGAGAAGTTAAGCCGTGGCCCTCAGTTGTGAATTTGCTGCATGTTTTTTCTGTTTTGGGGTTTTGTATTTTCTTTTTCAGTTTCTCTTTTTATTCCTTTCCTCTCTCCATAGCTCAGCCTTATACGCATATGACTGTGATACCCCTAGTCAGCTTATGGGTATCTAGAAGAATAGCATGTTATTTCTGGTGTGTTTTTTCTTTAATTTTTGGGTTTCTTTTCTTTTTTACAAAGATGGCAAGTAAAACAGTCTGATTTATGACCATCCTGGGATGTTCTTTCTCCCCTTACAGTTTTTCTGCAGTGATGTCAGATGGAAGGAAATATCTTTAAGATTCTTAGAGTTAGTTATGATGAATGAGCATGTGCATTGGCCATGCACAAGGATAGATGCCACATGGACCTTGGTGGGAAGTAGTTTTGATTACTTAAATGTGGATGGTGTTCACTCAGCTTCAGAAGAGAGTTCCTCTGATTGATGTTTTTAATGAGCTAAGGGAGAGTATTAAAACTGCCTACCTCTATCTACCTACAAGCCCTCAGGGTTCAAGAGCTAAATCACTGTGAAGCATCAGAAGCAGAAGAGGCTATCTAACCAGGCATTTTCCCTGGTGTATATGATATTCATGTGTGTGCATATCACACTCTTTTATTTCTCTATTTTCTCACAAAGTAGCATGAATGACTGTTCTGATCAGTAGCCTTGAGTAACTCTTGTCTAGCTGAGCAGTATACTGAAAATAGTATAGCATGTCCAGTTTCCTTGCTGGTTTGAGACACTGAAACAAATTCAGTCTTCTTTATTTTTTTTTTTATTTTTTTATTTTTTTTTCTCCCAATGTAAGGACATGAAAGGGGAGCATATATGGAGGAATGGGTGTTTGTGTGCATGGGAATATGGTTGTGCATGTGTATTTGTTGTGTGGGCAGATAAATACCTGGGATAACCTGGAAGATATATCTGTGAGTATGCTACTTTATAATAAACAGAAAACCTTTGGTAAAAGAACCTAATGCAATCAAGGGAAATATTGGATTCTGGGTGCTATTTTGAAGTCCTCCATCAGAATGGAAATGGCATAATCAATATGTAGCTCTTTGGCTGTTAACTCTTCAGATTTAGCTGAAATCACATTAAATGAAATAGATCTTATTCCTGGCTCAGGCAGAGAGGGTTATGTTTAACTGGACTCTCTGAACTACTTGAAAGCTGCCAACTCTTCATGAAATGATGATGCCTATAGCTGTAACCAGCATCATCGGGAGCCCAACTGAAATGCCTTTATGCTAAGGCATGCAACATGGGAAACAAGCAAGAGAAGTTAGAGATGTGGGCACACCCTCTGAGGTCTACAACCTCATTGGCATCAGAGACTGGTGGGATGCTTCCTATAACTGGAGTGCTGGAATGAAAGGGTACAGCCTCTTCAGGAAAGACAGGCTGGGGAGACAGGAGGGGGTGTCACCCTCTATGTTAATGACTGGCTGGAATGTACCAACAAGGCCGAGTGCAAGGTCCTGCATGTGGGTCAGGGCAATCCCAGACACAAATACAGGCTGTGCAGAGAATGAATTCAGAGCAGTCCTGAGAAGGACTTGGGGGTGTTGGTTGATGAGAAGGTCAGTATGAACTGGCAGTGTGCCTAAAAGGTTGTCTTAATGGGGGAAGCATAAGAGGGGAGATGCCTGCTTTGATTCTTTAAAAATAGACTGGGGACAAATGGGAATGATGGATCAATTTGGGGCTGTTTTGGATGAGAAGCTCAGTGTGACCTAGCAATGTGCAGACCAGAAAACCAACTGTATGCTGGACTGCATCAAAAGGAGCATGACCAGCAGGTTGAGGGAGGTGATTCTGCCCCTCTGCTGTGCTCTTGTGAGACCCTACCTGCAGCACTGATTCCAGCTCTGGGGCTCCCAACACAAGAGGGACATGGACCTGCTTGAGTGATTCCAGAGGAGGGTCACAAATCTGACCAGAGAGCTGGAGCACCTGTCCTATAATGATAGGATGGGAGAGTTGAGCTTATTCAGCCTGAAGAAGGGAAGGCTCTGGGAATACCTTATAGCAGCCTTCCAGTATTAAAGGGACTGACAATAATGGAGGAGAGGGGCTTTTTACAAGGCATGTAGTGACAAAACAAGGGGGAATGACCTTCAACTGAAAAAGGGGAGATTTAGATCAAACATTAGGAAGAAATTGTTCCCTATGAGGGTGGTGAGACACTGGCACAGGTTGCTCAGAGAAGCTGTGGCTGCCCCATCCCTGTAAGTGTTCAAGCCCAAGTGGGATGGGGCTTTGAGCAACCTGATCTAGTGGAAGGTATTCCTGCTTTGGCAGTGGGGTTGGAATTAAATGATCTCTAAGGTCCCTTCGAACCCAAACCATTCTGTGATTCTATAACCAAACAAATAATGATATAATTACTTTGTCTATTTTTCTTTGTCACTGATGTGGGCCCTGCTTTATCATGAGCTAAATACAAGAATTTGTGGTGTGCATTGCTTGTTCTTCCTAATTCTCACACTTATTTCATTGCCCTTCTGGTCTCATGTGAGTTTCATCATGCCTTTCCTATCCTAGGGTATCTTTGCAAGAAATCTCCCTACCATTGATTTGAAAAACTCTGCTGTAGACTAAATTGCAGGCCAGTGTTTGGACTGAGTTTGCAGCAATGGGGAGCATCTGTAACTTGAGATAGAGGTCAGTGAGAGCAGTTGTATTTACCACTGCTTGAGATGGCACCCAGTGGTTTTAAGTTCAATACTCAAACCGAGTCAGTATTGGAAATTTACGGGTAAGAAAACAACACTGATTATTTCATTTAAGTTCCCAAAAAGGTTTTAATAGATGCATTTGGGAAGCCTTAAAAGCCAATATTTCTGATTGCAAATCCATTTTTAAAAATTATTTTCATTTCTTGTAAAAAAAGAATCCCAAAACACCACACAAACAGAATCTAAACGAGAAACCCTCTTGTGTTCTGGAAATGCTGTCATGAGAGAGGCCTCCTAGGTAGCATCTGTTCACACTTCCCACATATTGTGTAAATATATCTACTTCAAGTATTTAATCTTCCCAGAAGTCATGCTTTCCTATTTTCTCCAAACAAGAAAGCTGGAATCATCTCCCTCCTTACAAAACCCACCTGTAGCTTGGCAAACTACCAGTTTAAGGTTGTTTTGGTTGGGTTTGAGTTTTTTGATAATGCTCCAATTTTAAGTTTTGCATAAAAGCTGTAAATGTTTCTGTAGTTATGAATGATCTCATTTCCCCCTTTCTCCCATTCCTCAGGAACATTCCTAATAAGTTACTCAGTCTCTTTCTCTTTTCAACAAGGAGAACTTAAGCCATAAATAAAGCAACACTTGAAACTGTAAATAATGTTTGGATAGCTTGCACTGAGGGCTTCCCAAAGGGAAGAAACTATTCTGTCATGGCAGTGTATCACGGGGCTGCCTGGTGTTGTGCTGGAAGCTGATGGTGTTGCTTCAGAGTACGCTGTTACATGAGCAGAGAGCCTTCAAGTTCCTGCAAGTTGGGTCATGTTATTTTTTTCCCCAAGGGTTCCTGAAAAATTGGCTTATGGCTGTTGATTAGAGTAGGGGAAGGGGAAAAAGGAAGCAGGAGAATGAAAGTCACCAAATGCTAACTGGTGCCAAGAAATTCCACACTAAGGCTAAAACTGCAGTCTTATCTCAGGACTTGATGTGTGTGTGGGGGAAAATGGCAGGAACATATGTCAATGACAGATTGCCAACCTTAGCATTTAATTCCTGGCATTTTGTGGGTTTATAGGATTTGCTGAGAAAAGGATGAGGGGGAAGGGTTGGATGGGATGTAATTTCCTGACTGTTATTCTTGAAGGGAAAAATCTCAGCTCATCTTCTTTTATTTAAATATATTGGAAATGGCCTCAACAATTGTGTTTTTTCATTAGAGTAAATAACTTTTGAGTTATGACACTTTTTTTCCTTTAAAAGAATTGTCCAAACCATTGAAAAAGTATGTATAATTAAATGGTTTCCTTATTTGAACTTCATTAGATAGTAGTCTATTTCTTTCTTCCTTTGACACGTTTGAGCTGTGTTAAATCATGGTCTCTTAAAATGTGTGTTTACAAAGATATGAATCACCCCAGTCTGCCTGTTCCACAAAGACATATAAAAAGTGGTATTTTAAAACTCCTGAGAAGCATGACAGTGAGAATATTAAAAATTAAACCCTATATTGTGCTGAGGTGTTTATTTAGACCCTAACTGGCCACAGTATGTGGAAATGCTGTGTTACTTCCTCATGTTGCCTTTTTATCTCTAAATTTCTATCTACCCATTGAAATATCCTTGATCAGAAAGCCTCTAACTGATTTTTGGCATGGGCTCTTTAAGTGGAACCAACCGTTTTAGCAATGCAATTATAAATCCTGTTGAACTGTTGGGATTTTCACTTGGGTAGCTCTAAATATTATATACTGAGTGGACAACCTGGAGGAAGCCATTAAAACTTTGCAGAAAAACCACAAAACAATTTGAATTTTCTTTCCCCACCCCCAGTTCCTGGAGGAAGGAGACTGGAATTAGAAGGCTTTCCCTCGAAGGTATGACTTGTTTCTTTCTTGACCAAGGCAATAGCTTGGGATAAGGAGAGTGCTGCTCTGATGGAGGTTTTGAAGCTCTTTTCAGGAAAGTTTCTTCTATATGTAACATGTCTTGTAACAGTCACAAGAGGCCAAGGTCTATTTAAGTGTACATTAATCTACTGCTGTTTTTTTCATTGAGCAAGCGTACATGGGAATTACTTTTAGGGGTCGGGTGCCAGAGTTTGTAAAGTGCTGGGTTACACCATCTAAGGAGAAGGCAAAGGCTCTGTCTTCTGTTTGTGTATCATCTCAGAATGTTCTTTGGTGAGTTTGAGGTCCCCTGACATTACAAAAGCAGTACACAATCTTCATAGTTTAGGGATTTTTTTTGTTTGGTTTTCCTGCTGATATTGTAAGTTTTGCAGGCTATAAACTCTCTGCTGGTCATGATGGACTGTTCCTAACCTCTGCAAATCTGAGACTACAAAATGTGTTTAGGTCTGAGCTTGTCGATGCACCTTGTAAACTCTGCAAGCAACACCTCCAATGGAAATTTAAATACTCCATGAGTCCTTTGTTTCAGGTTTTATTGAGCTGACAAACTGCTTCAGCAAAATGATATGTTTTATAATCTTCATGAGTTAGTTGTTCATTTCAGGGCTCATGAAATTTAAAAGCTAGGCAGGCCAGTTGGCAGTACTTGTAAAGCCTATGAGTCTGTCTTTGCAGGTTGAGAGACTTGAAAATTCCCAACAGAGTGTAGATGTCCATTATGCTCTTCATAAATCTACCATGAAAGGGTTGGGACAGTTTACAAAATCCTCTGGTAAACCAGAAGATCTTAGTGCCACACATGGCATGCCATTTCTTTTGGTATTCTGTTAGGGTCTTAACATGCTGAAATCCATTCTTCTTGGGCTCATGAGGACTATAAAGCCTGTGGTGAAGATAAATAATGTTTTTAATCCTGCTTTGAGGCTTTGTTGGGTTTAAATCCATGTGCGACTGCCATCTTCTGCTCCATTTTGTTTGGTTTCCCTAGCAAAGTCTTTCCTCCTGTTGGCCGGGTGACTTAAGCCTGCTCCTTGGCAAAATGCATCTCTGAGAAGGTAGGAAGCCTAAATGAATGGGGTGAAGGTGTGTGTGTTTTCTTCTTTGTAAAACATGTTTGAATATCACATACATAAGCACAGACTGTGGTGCTGGTGCATCCAGCACCATGATTTATGTGAGAGTGGAGGAGAGAGAGGTGTGAACAGAGGCTTTATGTAGTCCATTTGTCTTGAAGAAAGGCAAGGAAATGCTTACTTTGCCCTGTGGTGAACCCATGATAAGTAGAGCTGTCTGTCCTTTTTAGCACATGTAGTTGGGGGAGTTTGGAGGGTGATTACAAGCCTGAATTACATAAGGTAGTTCACCTTGTGATGTTCATGACACTTTCTTGAATGGGGCATCTGTGTAAGTCCCTAAGTGCTAAAGAATTGGCCTAAAATACCTTGCTCTCCCTGTCTGTGATAATAGCAATGTAGACAGTACACAGAAGGGATCTAGTCTGTAGGTGGGTGCTACTTAGGACTCCAGGACAGGAAGATTTAAGCATTTCCAAACTTTATTCTGGTTTTGTATATAATGATTGCTGTGTTCTTTCTGGAGAAACATCTGCCTGTATAAAATACTTTGCTGACTAATCCTAATGAAAGCCTCAGGCAAATGCCCCATTTTGACCATAAAGGATCAAGTCCAGATTCTTGTGGTGGGTTTCTTTCCCTTAAAGGAGACTCACTGATTTCTATGGCTTGTGTGCGAGCATGGTCGCATATGTACATGCATACCTTGTAAATTGTTGCAAATTGCTACCAGCTTTTGTACTTAAGGGGAGGACAGAAAGACCAAGAAAACCAAAACAGGAGAGGAAAAAACTTACCCTACCTTTCAAGTATCTCAGGATCTCTCAACAAAACCTGCTTGCAGGGCTCATTTAGCATTAATGGAGCATTAACAAATATTTTTGCAGCTGGATTAGTGCTAATGAAAACCGTTAGTTTTGCAAGGGCCTGCTTGCAGAACTTTGTGTTGCTTAATTTCAGGTTCTTGGATTGCTCAAATCTGGGAGAGTGTGTGAAGGGCTATGGCTAAATTGCTGTCCTGTCCTAATGGTCTGGGCTGGGCAATGGATGATCCATGTCATGGCTTGATATCCTTGAAGCCCAGTTCATGCAGGTGTGTATGATGGGGCTGGTGGTGCTAGAGGAAAAAGTGTAATTAATTCCTCCTGAATACTATTTAGCTGCTTAGTGTGCAGCTGATAATATTTACCCCTAAACATTAATTTCTTAGTTGAAAACAGCTAACCAGTTACTACTTCAGAATTTGTGCTTGTATCTCTGAAGTGATACCAACTCGTATCAGGTGGCAATAAGGTGTTTATTTGTAGAAAGAAAACACCCAGGTTGGGAAAGGAGGATTATTTGGCTCAGGCTCCATCTCTTATGTGCCCACTCTGGGTCTGTTGTACATTATAGTATATAGAGGGTGTGGCATGAAGTTTGCCCTTGTGCCTTGGAACTTCTGCCTTCAAAGTTTTTTCTTTCAAGAATACTGCCTGCCTTTATTTTGGGATTTGCTGCTTTTAAACTCCATTTCTGAAAGGACTGCAGTGTTGCATGGAATTTATATATATATATATATATATATTTTGTTTGAAAGAATGATGTAAATGTATGCAAGTAAGTTCCTGTTGTGCATGAGTTGATGTATTTCTATAAAGTATTAGAACATGGAGTGCTTGATTTATAACACTGAATAGTTAATGTGAATAAGTCATAAATTACAATGCTAAGCTTACAGGGCATTCGAGATCTCTGCTTTGTGTGTTAGTGAATAGAGGATTGAAGGTTTCTTCTATATACAACTTGTGGGCTTTCATACATTGGTTTTAAATAATTTTGTCAATTCAGTGAGGCAAAAGAAACAATCTTGTAGGTTTTGAAGACATGGGGAATGAGGTAATTTCTTTACTTCTCTGTCTCTACCTTCTTCCTCCTTTTTGTGAAAGTACGTGTTCCTGCAGAGTGCTGCACTGATGCCCTGGAGCTAGAGCTCTACTTGCTGACAGCAGCAGTACATCTACAAGGTGAGGAGGCCAGTAGGACAAATTGCAGAATTTAAATATTTTTTTTTTCTCCCCAATTTACTATGAAAGTGTCTGTAAATTTCTTGTGGCTGTGTCTGCAGTGAGATCCACTGAAAAATGTTGAAAGTAGCTGTAAGCGATGTGTGGAAAGACTGATATTTATTTATTCACTTTAGATCTGAAGCTGTGCCTGCAAAATTAACATGCTTCTGATCTCCAAAAAATCTCTATGCTTGCCAAGTCCAAGTAGGGATTGGGAGGGAAGACCCAGGTGCCCAGCAGTAAGGAACTACTTGTGCAGTACCAGACTGGCTTTTCTTGTGGGTTCCTGAGTGCTACAGGCAGCCCTGATGTTGGCATCAGGGTGGGGGGAAGAAAAGCAAATGCATCTTTGAAGTGTCTTTTTGGGGACAGGACTATACTGCCACAGGGAATCTCTGGTTTATAGAATGCAGAATTACTTGCTTCTGGTGTTGCTCCTCTGTGCAGACCCCATAAATAAGTACAGTGTTGCTAATGTGTAAATTATTGCCTCTGGAAGTAGAAAAGAAGTATTATATCATAGTGATGAAAGACCACTGACAGTGCACATTAATGTTCAAAGGCTTACTGACCATCTAAACAAATGGTTGGTTTGCCTTGGCTAATTATTTAAAGGATGAATTGGTGACATACAATCAGATCTTAGAAAAAGAAGGCATCCACCACTGAATGGCAAAGCTCAATTGTTATAGACACAAATGGTAGTGGCCAATATTGGACTCATGCTAATGGTTGCTCAAACTGTTAGACTGGCTTTTTTGTCAGATCACAGATTTGGTCTGACACTGGCAAATGTCTTCTATCAATTTAGCTTCTCTTTATATTTTCTTCTTCCTGTTCTCTTTTAGTCATTTGACAATAATTTACTACCTTGCTTAGCTTTTTAGTCAGTTGTCTCCCACTCCGGAAAGCCAGGTTTCTTAAGTGCTTCTATGATGCCAAGTTAATTGCCCGAAAATAAGTGCTTGAAGATGGATCAAGTATTGTCTCATCAGCATTCAGCATCCCTGCCAGAGGATGGAAGGGGGAAAGGACACAATACCAGGAAGGTTTGAAGAAAAGTGATGAGGAACAAAAGAAAGCACAACTGTCTTGTGAATGGCCCTGGCAAGGGTGAGCCATCAAAGCTCTCCTTGGATGTGACTGAATTCCTGCTATACTTGCAGGTTGTCCTGTGAAATGTCATCAGTACTTCAGTGTGGACAGAGGTGGAATCGATCTCCCCACTCAAAAGTGAGAGTAAATACTTGTGGGTGTCTCTGATCTTGATTCCTTACTAAGGCAAAAGCTGAAGCATGTACCTACCTATTTAGGCAATACTTGTGCTACCACTGCTTCGTTGTCTCTGCCCCTATAGAGCAAGGTGGAGAGTCAGCGTCCCTGACCTCTTCTTATGGTGAGGATAAATGCGCAGTCTGAGAGATATCTAAAATTCAAAGCTATGTGAGAGAGATGGCAAAAGTTAGAAGTGAGGAAAGCAGACAAAAAAATGATGGCTGACACCTGTGAGTTCACCTTGCCACTGGTATATAGCACAGATACAGCACAAGACTGGGTGTAACACAGCACATTTTCCTTCTTTTTTTGCCATGGGTGATATGCAAAAAATTATCAGGATATGAAAGAATGCATGTTTGAAGCATGCATTCTTTCATAGCCTATTATGAGGATGGTCTTTATAGTATAAAACACCAAACATCTCCTTTTAGGCCTGCAGGAGACTTTGAAGAAGTTGTGGGGGTGAAGAGCAAAGATAGATACCCAGCCAACATCAATAACAGATACTTATGCATTAACCATAGTGCAGATTGAGTCCTTCTGAAACCCTCTCTGGTGGGCAGGTGCTGGTAGCTCCTAGTAATAGCATGAATGTGTTTGGGGTGCCTGCTTGTCACCATAAGTTGTGCTCTCCACATCTGGGGAAAGGAAGGGGACTACCACCCCCTGCCAGCACCACCAGGGCTTTGCTTTAATCCTTCTTTGCCAAATACAGCCAAGGCCACTCCCTGGGATTTAACAAATCCTCTACTATTTTAGACTTCAAGGGTGTTGGAAGCGCTCTTGATCCCTTCTGCCCCATTCTTCCTCTGATTGTTTATGTTTCTGTGTGTTAGACTCTGCATTCCAAGGGTTTCTTGCAGTCCTCTCTTTCGAGGAGCCACTAGGCAGATTTGCCCTAAAGATGTGTATACTTGTGTCAGCCCCTTACCTGACCTCGGTGAGTTTCAATGCCTTTTCTGCTTGTCTTTTAACCTGGGAGAACCTCCCTGCTCTGGAGAAGGCTTTTTTTCTGGTTTGTGCATCATCAGTGGACTTGTTAAGTAAGCGTTATATGTAAAGCCTCTAACAAATTTAATGTCAGTGCTATAGAGAACCTGACTTTCACATCACACTGGCAGGGCCTATAGTCAGAAATACTGTTCTTGAACTAGCAAAATTTGGTGTAGGCACATGAACCTATTCATAGCCTATTATTATTAGCCAATTTGGAGAGCGTATGTATTATTTTGAAATGCTTCTTACCTTTCAACCCTCATCTTGACATCAGAAACATTGCAGCCCTTTACTTGTTTAGGCAGCACTGGAAGTAAATAATTATAGATGAAAAGCACTCTAAAAAATATTAAATATTGTTTTAATAAGGGCTCTCCATCTCCGTTTGTGCCTTTTGTCAGATGGACAACCCTTAATTGATGCATCAGATTTTACCATTCATCTGTGAATGTTATCCCATTTTTTTCCTACATTTTTGAAGGACCTGTCACTGGTGTGTCTATGCAGTTCTTCCATATCTCATTCACCAAAGAGGTTGGGGCTGGCAATAACCAGAAAGAAGTGTAATGAGCCAGACAGAATATATTCAGCATATATTCAGCAGCATCCTAAGTGGTAAATTTGCACGTATACCTTTGTCGGTGCTCATGCAGTAATGTCAGTTCAATAACATCGCTTCAGGACACGAAGATGGATTTTACATTTATAATGAATGAGATAATTTTATTATTGTTGCTAGCAGCAAAGAGGTTTAGAGATAGTCCAGTTCTCAGCCCTGTGAGAAGCAGAAATGATGAAAGAAACATTGCAGCGTTCCTCAGCACACGTTTGATCCATCAATCACCCAAAGTGCACACTCCTAAACCATTAAAGTGTGACATCTCCTCAGACTTTAGAGTTTACTGACTTTAAAGCAGCAAGTCAATTAGGAAGCCAAACCTAGGCTGGGAGGAGAAGAAAAAATGCTATTAGAATACGAACTTGACATTCTTAGGTTTGTTTGATAGGCTAACAGACTGCTAATATTTAATTTAAAAAACCTGGAAGCTGTCCAAAGCAAACTTATGAATAACGTAAGTCATATTACAGCAAACTTTCATTAAGCTACAGTTTTCTCATAATTAGTTTCAGCACAATGATACAGTTTCAGAGCAACTATGGCTCACATTTGTTAGAGGCTTTATTTTGGTAACGGAGCTTTCTGCTAAGGGTTATTTCTGGATTTTGTGGTGTGATGAAATAAATGGGGGATTAATAAATCTGGAAGAAAACCTAGACCAGGATCTCAGTTCTTACTCTCTTCTGAAAGTCCCCTGAACATGAGCATTGCAATAAAATTCAACCTCTGTGTGCAGCCTCTGGGGTTCTTCAGGGGTGAAGTGTGTTGGTTGCAGTTCTCTGTGGGAAATGCCACTGTTAGTTACCTGCTGAATGACTGGGCAGGAAGAAAAGTGCAAAGAAATAAGGTGTAGAGTCATTCTGAAAAGAAACTATCTGCTTACATGACAGGGAAAGGTAGTCAGATGGGTGTACTGGAAATAGCTGCTTAAAGTTTGACTACTGTGATAGATTCTTGTGGTCCTTGTGTGCTTGCACCCTGTCCGTTTGTTGCAGTGGTATGTACTGTAGCTGGCATCAATTTGAATGTGTCCATGGTGCTAGATGCACTGAAAGTCATAAAGCTTTTGTTATAGGAGATTTTTGTCTGGTGTAGTATTTATGATTTTGCCTTCCCTAAGCTACATCAAGTTGATTGCTCACAAGGGGAGGAACATGCACAAAAACATCCAAAGGGAGTTAGGAGCCCAAATTCTCATACCCGAATTTGATTTCTTACATTTTGTATTTTTGGATGTGTTTCTATTTATCCCAAAATAATTAGATAGACATGATAGTATGCAATTAGTGACTCTATTATTATTACTTCAAAGCTTGTGCACGTCCCAGTAGTTCCAGCATTTCACCTGGTAAGGCCTCTAAAATACTGAGGAACAAGGGAGATTTTACTGCTCTTTGGTGTGTGTTTATTTTCAGTGTCCATGCCTTAGAAGACATAATATGCATGTGTGACAAGTGTTTGTATTTCCTAGGTGAGAAGAATGAGCTGTGGGAAATAAAGGGGTCAGTGGGTGCTGTCAGTAAGAAGCATTGGCTATGGCTGTAGTCATGAGTCCTGCAGCTGCTCTTCAGAGGCATGGGAGTTCATGTTCTTGATAGTTTCCCCTCCAAGGTCTTCAGATTGGCTCTTAATTGGCAAGCTCATTAGTAGGCTTGCTAACAGGAGGAAGAGCAAGCCAAATTTGTATTCTGTCAGCACTTGCTGTGAGAAGTTAGTAATGAAATAGCTGTTTTTACAGTGCCTTCTTTGGTGCCTACTTCTAATGGCTTAGGTTTGTAGGCCTGCTATAAACCCCAATAAATATAACAGCCATTAATAACTGATTGACCAAAGGGATTTATGTAATCATGGGATTACAGATGCTAATTCCTTTTTGCAGTCATGTTTCTGCATTTTATTGATCGAGGAGCTGGCTGTAAAACTGATTTAAGCTAATGACAGGACAAGGCAAGGGTGGGTTTAATGTTACTTGGGTGCTAAAAGACTGCTTGTGTTGAGTGATACTTGGGCTGGTCTCACAAACACTTGAAGAGGGAGGTGAGAAATGGCTGTATGTTTTTAGGACAGCTTCTCCAGGAGTTACAGTCAACTCTACCTCAGAGGAGGTGGCCATACTGTGTTGGAGTAAGTTTACCTCCTTGCAGTCTTTTTATCTATGAGAAATGTGCTCTGTTGTAGATAATTACTTTTCTTTGAATGCTGACATAGAATGATAGAATGGTTCGGATTGGAAGTGACCTTGAAGATCATCTAATTCCAACCCCCTGCCATGGGCAGGGACACCTTCCAC
>JBAFWW010014814.1:0-26204 GCA_036873685.1 Agapornis canus
CAGCTCCATTGCCCTTCTCTGGCCCTGCTCCAGCACCTCAATGTCTCTCTTGTAGAGAGGGGACCAGAACTGAACACAGGATTCTGTCCTGCTGCCCACACTACTGCTGACACAAGCCAGGGATGCTCTTGGCCTTCTTGGCCCCTGAACACACTTCTGGCTGGTGTTCAGCTGCTGTTAACCAGCACCCCCAGACCTTTTTCCATGAGCAGCTTTCCAGACATTCATCCCCAAGCCTGGAGCGTTGCATGGGATTGTTGTGACCCAAGTGCAGGACCCAGCGCTGAACCAGCTTGAACCTCATTCAACTGGCCTCAGCCCTTTGATCCATCCTGTCCAGATCCCTCTTTAGAGCCTTCCTACCATCTGCAGCCTACTACCTACTGTAGGAACAGTACAACCATCCAAGCTGTGACACATTTAAATTGATCTCTATTCACTCCCAGTTGGGAAAGTGCTAGAGCCAATCCTGCAGAAACCACAAAGCTGTCTGACTGTGACTGACATGTTCCCACTAGAAGAATTTATGCCACAGACATGAAAGCATTTTACTACTGGACATTATCTTTGAACACGAGTAGAACTCTAGTATGTGTGAGTGTGGGCCAGTGTGTATAATCAGCACTGTTTGGGGGAATTCATTCACTCATATGTTCCTGCAAAGTACTTTACCTGGTTACCTCTGTTAGCAGTTGTGTATTGCTCTCCATTTGCCAAGAGAATTAGATTTATGAGAGAGGTGTGCCAGAGACAAATTGGAGACAGCACTGTCTGGCCAAGCATCAGTGTCCAGCTATGATCAGACAGAAAACAGTTCAGAGTGTCTAATGAATGAAACCATCCTGCTGAAACTCAGCTCTCCAGTTTCACAGGCAGAGGAGGATATGTCCCCCAGAACCATTCCCTGTTGTGGTGCCTCTCTCTTGCTCTTGCACAACTCTCTCAGTGCCTGGTGAAGCAGAGGATGCAGGACAAGGGGCTGCCTGGGAAGACTGCTGTTGGAAAGCACAGGTCCTACAACTTGGTAATGTGGGCTCTTGTCTGCCATGCAAATAGGGTCTCTGTCTGTCGTGTGCTCCATGCACTGACCAAGCCCTCTAATGACCTTCAGTCCTTCCCCTGTCATAGAGTCTGATACTGGCATTCCCAGAACCCTAGGAGCAGCCCTGTTTTTGGAATGCGTTCCATAGCAAACAGCATTGAAATGAGTCTGGAGGAGGTATGGGTTTGATGCCTTTCCCAGGTGCTCACAAGGAACTGAGACATCTGAGTCAGATGTAAAGGCAGGGAACAAATGGGAATCCTTCTTGTATTGTGGGATCACAGCACAAGACAGGAGGGAAACCTGCTAGAAGGATTGATGGGCACAAAAGCCAAGTGCTGGCTGCTTCTCCAGAGGGGGTTGTCTGCTAAAATCCAGTAGAGGAGAGATGGAGAGAACACAAGTTAACAATAGCTAAAACAGGCCAGACCAGACAGGCTGCCTGCTACACCAGAGCTGTGGATGTCAGGCCAGCATGCAGCTGAGCAGGCACAGCTCCAGCCACCACAGAGCCAAAGCAAGCAGTGGTGAGACGTGCAGTGTCCAAGAGGCTGCTGTACATCTGTGAGAGCAGAGATGAAGCTGAAGCACAGGAGCTGGCAGGCAGCTCACCCACACCAGTGGGGATGGACTGGAAAAAGGGGGACACTGGAAAAAGAGCTTCCATCCCTGCCTTGCCTAACAGAGAAGAGTTAAAAGTGATACAGGTCTGGAGAGCATCATCCTGCAGGTTGGGCACAGCCCATGTGGAGAGGAAAGGAAGGAGGATGGAAACCAGCTCCTGAAAGCTCCTTACAGGGGATTTGATGTGAGAAGCCCTTTAAGAGGAGACACTGGAGAAGTGCTGGGCAAAACTGGCCAGCCAATGGAGCCTCAGAATTGCTGGAAATGGTTGTCTTAAGAGATTGCCTAAGCTTTAGACATGTGGTTTGCCTACCTGTTACTACTCAGTGCATGTTACACAAATAGGCACTAGAGACACAAGAGTAGAGGAGGAAGAGGGGCAGAGGTGGGTTAAAGCTCACTCTCTTGAGCTGTTTGCTCCCAGAGCTGCCATAGAAATGCTTGTGACACCACTTTCTGCAGATCTGTGGGGATTTGCTGTGCCCTCACCTGCTGCAACATGCATGCCCTGGGCTTCAGCTGGATAAATAATCATGTATTTTGGTTTCAGCAACTTGCAAATAGATTTCAGAGGTTTTCTTTCATCCCCCTCCCAAGAAACAAGGAAACAAAGGACTTTATCTAACATTAAATTAATGGGTTTTTAAAGCATAGATTAAGAGACTATTTATGTTTAATTACCCATCTTAGAGCAACAAAACAGCAGAGAGAGGTGGCTAATGTTGTAATCCACATGTTTCAGCATTCATTGGGTATGTTGGGGGGTACAGTGAGTATCTCTGTGCTTGCTTTGCAGTAAGTCTCTCTTTTTTGCATCTCTCCCATCTCACCAAGGTTTCATTCTGCACTTCTCACAACAGGGGGACTTGCTGATTTCTCTCCCCTAATTGAGTTTGGTAATGGAAGTCACTAAAAATCTCTTTCATGTCATATGTTGTCATAGATCTCATTAAGCCATTAGATTTGTTCTAGGCCCCTTACAACAGAGGCCAGGGGAAAAAAGAACAAAAAAAAGAATGATGTGCTAATACTTTTCAAATGTTTCCAGAGAAACTGCTCAGCATTAATTACAGCTGCTCTTGCATTATTTAACCTGCCTACACACCCCTGGGGCTTCCAAGAGAGAAAGAGGCAGACAAGATCCCGAAGAGCTGTTCCGTCACACACAGTTGGGTTGGATCACATTACTGAAGGGGCCAGAGATTTAAAAACTATTCGTAAATGCAAATTTTCCTGGGTTAGTTCAAGGTCACCTGGCTACAAGACAGTGTCAACACCAAAATCAGACCAGATTGGGACTGCTCCAAAGGGATACTATATCTAGCTATCCCCTTACCACTGTTTGCTTTCACTAGCTCACCAGTTTTAGCACATTTTACATCTTTTTGTGCTTTCATTTCACTTGTAATAATACTATTTACTACAGAAATTGCTACAGCTAGTGAAGGAATCTCCTCTTTTTAAGAAGAAAAGATACTACATGTCCCTACAGACCTTATTCCCACAGCCCATGACAGCCAGCCTACTAAGGTATTTATTCACTGCCACTCAGACCTGTGCTTTCACGTGGCTGCAGAATGGCACAGCGGGTGGCTGTCTAGACAGAGACCTACTTGGGTTGCAGGTATAGGCACAGGCTGAAGCAGGGAGGCCTCATGCTAAAAGTTGCTTTTCTCACTCTTTGCACATCCAGAACTACTGTAAAATCATTTGCATCTGACATTGTGGCAGAGACCTGCACCCTAAATCCCTTCTGAGCCCAGCTTTCCTAGCTGCAAAGTAGGGATGTGAGACTCAGCACCAGCCAGAAAAGGTTTTGAACAAGTTTACAGCCAACACTGGCACTTAGCTTTGCGGAGATCTCATTCATGGACTTGTTGTGCTGACCTGCTATAACAAACGCAGAGATATGACAGTGTTAATGTGTGCTAAATGCTCCTTCTGGTGCACAGGACCCCAGCAGGTAAAGGAAGGAGCATGAATATCTGAAATTTAACTTTTCCTAGTATCACCCCATTTACTTTATGTCAGACTGTGTTTATCTTCCACTGCTCACATTTAAATGTCAGAGTATCAGCATGTCTAAATTCCTCTTTTCACAGATGGAAACTGTCGATTTTTAAACACAAAAGGCACCCGGGAATGTGATGTACATATTACCCTGGCACACAGTTTAACCTTTAAAGTCTGTTCTTTAAGAACCAGCTTTAGGATGAAGCCAATCACTTCAATAAAATGATAATTTACTCCTATAGCTCCTGGATCCTGAAGAAACCAGAAGTACTTCGTAAAGGATAAAAGAAGAATAGATCAGGCTCTAAATAATGTGCAAGATAATGGAGAACTACAAGGTTTTGCTTCCCATGTACCTTGGGGTCTTCCTGGCACTGCAAGGCTATGAAGTGGAGGAGGGCTCTGT
Organism: Agapornis canus; assembly: GCA_036873685.1. Taxonomy (NCBI): domain Eukaryota; kingdom Metazoa; phylum Chordata; class Aves; order Psittaciformes; family Psittacidae; genus Agapornis; species Agapornis canus. Next base: position 4,086 of record JBAFWW010014814.1, read on the forward strand.
CAGAGCCTGGGGAGTTGGCCCTTTGCATTCCCACTTTTCTCCTTGAAAGATAAGAGCATCCTTTTGGACTCTGCAGCATGGACATGGGTGCTATGGACACCAGCACCCAGCACTGTGAGCCCAGTGCTCCCAAGGAGCCAGTACAACACTGCCCGCAAGGACACCCACAACCAGGCAAAGTAAGCTCCAGAAGGGCTTTACAGACACATCTGGTGGTGGCAGATTATTCAAGCCCTCCTCAGTTTTAGGCTGTGATTTTGTGAAATGCTTTTAAGATTCAGAGACACTTGCTGGGTTTTGGGCACTTACCTTTGACTCAGATCGCTGCCCTTGCATCTACAGCGTGTTGTCTATCCTCTTTGGAGTCCTTCAGTCTGAAAGAGCCAAAAGAAGCACCAAGTCAGACTCCAAACAATACTTTAGGACCAGTTTTCAGGGTGTTTCTGTATCTTCTGGACCCCAGCTAGAGATGTGACAAATAAAATAAGGCTTGGTAAATCACAGAATCCCAGACTGGTTTGGGTTGGAAGGGACCTTAAAGCTCAGCCAGTTCCAACCCCCTGCCATGGGCAGGGACACCTTCCACTGGAGCAGGCTGCCCCAAGTCCCATCCAACCTGGCCTTCAACAGGTATCTAAAAATGAACAGAATAATCAGGCCTGCTTTGGGCATTTTGTGAAAGATGAAAGCAATTTTGCTGTTTGTGGCCCAAAATTGTGTGTGCCTTTTGGGTGACAATGGCTGCTTATTAAACCAGGTGAATTTGAATGCAAATTTGATGACAGGAGTAGGGAAACAAGGAAGCTCAGGGATATTATTTTAAGACAAAATGTGCTCTAATTGAACGTTCTCCACTTTGTTGGCTCTTCGCTTAACCAGTTGGGGACATAAAAGCAGTGTTTGCCACGTCAGCGTGTCATGGAGCAAAGGTAGGTACCAGGTAAGCAAGAATAACCATAATGGAGAACTTTTCTCCACATATTTTTGACCCTCAATACACTCCAGTGAATTTGAATCCTTCCTTGCCAAGAAGCAAATTCCAGGGATGCTTTTCTACCACAATCACACCAAAAACTCTGAGCCATTAAAAGCCAACACTCAAAGGAACAGAGTGGTTTGGACATCAGGTAGAAATCTATATGGATTCCTTTCATTTGGGTAATACCTCCCTCTTCTTCTGAAAAATATGCCTCTAGTTCATGGTGAGAAAATCTCTTTCTCGCTTTCACTTATGGAGCCCTGGAGATATCTCCACCAATTACAATGTTATTAGCTCTTTTAAAGGACAAAAACAAATGGGCAATTGAGGTTTGATTGCATTACGGAATGGTCTTTTTTCCTCTGTTTATTTTTGTCAGCTCTGTCTAGGTAATATATTCCAGAAAATGAGACAGTGATGCTATCTGGGGACAAGTTTAGCTTAGACAGATCTGCACAAGCTTTTGGTCTCAGCTCTCTGGATACCCTCTGGAGTTTCATGCTCTGCCCTGCCGCGTTTGAGACATGCTGCCTACCAAGACTTGCCTTTGTTTTCATCTCTGCCAAATTCACTACAAAGCTGTCTGAGAAAATGCAGTTTTGCAAGGCTTGCTCTATACCAGAGTGGAAACAAGGTCTGGGATCAGTTGTAAGCTCTTTGATTACGTTGGGTAAACTGTTTCAGAGCCCCTCTCAGCACTGTGGCTGTCACCCTGAGCTCTCTTCTGCACCCATCAACCCCAATCAGCCCAAGGAAAGAGTGTTGCATCCCCCTGTGCTGTTTTTACAGTGGGCTCTAAGCTTTTCCATACACTGGAGGGTGGCTAAGTGCAGCAAGGCTCACACAAACAACCAGGCATTAAAGGTAGGACTCGCACGATTCATCCCTTAGAGACAGGGATGCTAATCCAGCATGCAGCATTTTCTACTGATTCCTGAAAAGCATTCCCGTAACCATTCCTTGATGTCTGTGTGGCACAAGTAACTGTTCAATTAAATCGCAATGAAATGGTTGTTTGATACCCTTCTTAGAACAAAGCTACTTGGCAGGGAAAGGTGAAGAATGGGTAAAACAGACTACTAATGAATTGCATTACATTTCATCCTCCAGCACTGTAACCTCCCCCTTATAATTACAATAACTCCGAGCTAGAGGTTTCGTGGGATGAATGGGATGAGTAGTAGAAAGTATAATGCTGCTGAAGGAGCAGTAAGTTAGTTACAGTGGTAACAGGAGAAGAGCTGAGGTAGACTGATGCCCAGGATGGCACAGTGTCACTGAAATGCCGCTGTCAGCACAAGTGCAGAGCTTTGCCTGCATGCAGCTGTGGCCACCAGATGCTATGTAAGCTGATTTGCCGTGTAATTTTATGGATGGGCTTTAAAATATGGCTGTTGGGCAGTGATAAGCCTACAACTTTATCTGCAAAAGAGAGTTGTTATTTATCAAGATTGATTGGATTATAAAGTCAGGCCCTTTAATTAAAGAGTCCTGTAATCCAAAAGGAAAATAATACAATTTGATGCTCAGCACATGGAGTGACTCTTTCTTAATGCACCTGGGCTCTGTCTGCTACCACAAGTCCACACACACTGTCAATAGCTTCTGTCCAGCTCCATTCCTGACTGGTTTTTTAATAAACTCTATGATATTGAATTCACCAGCTCACATTTGTGCATGGTCAGCACATGGCTTTATGAAGAAGCGATAGCAGTTTTCTGAGCATCCTGCTGGAAGTCACCCCAAAAGGTGGTTTTCCCCCCTCCAAATGCTCCAGTATCCAGTGGGAGTGGTGTCTGTTCATGTCCCAACAATAGCTTGTCTCAAGGGTGCAGCTTGAAAGTCCAAAATCGACTGGTGTCTGTGGGGAGTGCTCCAGCCCTGTGCAAAGCTGTTGCAGAACTGTCTGGAGCAGCTCTGTCCCACCACAGGCAAATTCCACAGGGGGAGAACAGCAAATCCCTGACCTGTTCTGAGCCTCACATTGGGATTTGAAAGGGGGACTACTGATGCTCACAGCAAAGCAAACCATTGCCTTGCTTTTAAGATGAGGAATATAATGTGATTTTAATACCTCTTTTTTGAGCAGATGGAATATTTTAGACAGTTTTATTCGTTTTCTTATTTTTTTTTTCCTTCTTTTTAATTTGAACGCTACAGAGGAAATTTCAAGCTGATTAATTGAAGTCTGGTAAAGTAATAAAGTGACTGGGAATACTATATGAAAGCAGAATTCCCAGATCAGCAGCAGTTATGGCTGCTGAAGCACTTGGAGGTTCCAGGACAGGCAGGAGCTTCACAGTGTCCTTGGCTGAGCTGGCAGGAAAAGGTCAGGGACTCCTCTGCGGAGGCGAGAAACAATTCAGGTTGAGGTCACTGCAAGAAGCTTTAGATTCCCCTGAGCACTGAGCAATGCAAAAAAGCCCAGCAGTGAGGGCTCACAAAGCCCAGCTCAACCTGGTAGAACAAATAAAGCCCCGAACCTCTTCTGCAAGATGAAGGCACAGTGCAGCCACAGTCTGCAAATGTGCCTGCCACTGTCTTTGTCAGGATAAGATCTTTCCTTCTCCTTCCTGTTCCCCCTCCCCAGCCCTAAGATGTGTTTGCTTTTCCTTCTCTTCACTTTGTTTGTAAGTCCAGGCTGTGGCATGGAGCATGCTACCTTCCAGGTGCCAAAATGGATTATTGGATTAACTCCTCCATCGGCTGTTTGGCCTCACAGAGGCTGGAGGTCAGGGAAGTTATTAATTCACAGCCTTCTCCATTTGCTCACTGCGAAGGGATGGAGCTATTGACTTTGCAGATTCAGTGGGATCCTACAGACATATTACAGAGTGCAGTTCTGTAGGCAATAAATCAGTATATGTCTTTTGATGTCTCTTGTTATCAAATGAAAAAGAAGCATCTGCCACATTATAGATGTGTTCACATGCCAAGGGGAAAAATGCAGTGTGTGAGAGATGCTCCAGCCTCTCCAGCAGTAGAGTGCCAGCTTTAAGACTCATGCCTGTGGGGCAGCTGACAATGGTATTGCCAGCAATGGAGATAAGCTCTTGGCTGTGTGTGACACCCTGGGAAGCAGTGCTCCCATCCAGGGGCCTATAGGGAGGTGGGTGGCAGTAATAGAATCACAGAATAGTTTGGGTTTGGAAGAGACCTTAAAGGCCACCCAGTTCCAACCTTTTGCCACAGGCAGGGACACATTCCACTAGACCAGGTTGCTCCAAACCCTGTCCAGCCTGGCCTCAAACACTTTTCAGTGCTTGCCAGGGTGCTGGCTGCACTCTTGGCCCTGGCAGTCATTCCCTGCTTCCTCCCGTGCAAGGATGACAAGCCAAAAGGGAGGTGGAGAGCCCATGACCATGACAAACACATCAACAGAACACTGGGTAGGTGGGAAGCCAGCTGGCCAGGCAGGGCACAAAGCAGGAAAGGTTTTAAGCACCAGTGATGGTGCTAAGGCAATCCTTGGGAACAAAATGGGTTTCATAAGCCTCTGCAATCTGCAGTATGGCCATGCAGCACAGAAGCTACCTTCAGCCTTTGTGTGCTCCCCAGGCCTCTGAAATGGCCCACAAGCATATGCATGTCCCAAGCTGCAGCTGAGCCACCTCACTGAGCTCTGCAAGGAGATGTGGCCAAGCAGCAGAGACAGTTACTGCCAATAGGGCAAAGGGCCAGCATATCTCTGTGAAGATCATACACCTCAGAAATCATGCATGGAGGAAGTCTTTGCTGGTACATCATCACAACAAAGGGAACATGGATGCAATGATATTTTCTTCCATATCCAGATGAACTGGTGCCTGGCTATCACCAGCTCTTGCTGGGCAACACCAGCTTTTAGCTTGCCCCAGCACCATAAGCTGTGCCAGATCCAACCCTGGTTTAAGGAGTCTTCCAGAACTTTCAGGTTGCTGGGATGGACAGTATCCCCTGGAGACAACAGAAGGAGTTTCTGTGCATCTGGAATTTGGGTTTAACTTTATTCTTCAAGGAAGATGGATTTTACTGCTGTATAATCCAAAGCATAAGAGCTGATCTAGTCTTTTAAGCTTATGAACAAAGAAGCCTCACCTATAGCAACTTCTGGTCTCTCAAGGGCAAACCACTCAGCAGATAAAAGTCCAGATACCTCTGGATGCAGCCAGTGGTTTTCTGATTTCTACTTATGCTATGGAGAATAGTGATAGGAGGGAAATGTATTGCCTTGGAGATGTGAGTGCCCTAAGGAGATGACAGGAGGGTTGGCTCAGTTAGGACACAGTCCAGAGTCTGAACACTCACCAGCTAGCAGAGGGAGCTGAGCCTGCACAGGAAAGCCAGACCCTTTGCAAGAGCAGGGTTTAACTGCAGCATTTTCTGTTTCCTTTGGGCTACAGATTGTACCTGACCTTACTGACTGAGAAGTGTTCTGATTTCAGTAAATTAACATCTATACTGGCTGCTCATCTGCTCTTGAAATGCATAATAAGATACACCATCCTATGCTTAGTTAACAATAAAAGTAGGGACTTTTGACTTGTTTCTCTGTCCTCAGACTAGACAGATTGTTAAATATCATTACATTTCTAGTATTACTATGTGGCAACGTGAATCAAGAGGCTATGAATAGATTAAGATGGAAATCAGAAGTGTAATTGTAACCATCAGAGGCATGAGGTTCAGGAACAGCCTTTTAATGTGATTAATGAAGCAAAAATCTAACTAGTTTGAAGATGGAAGTTGATAAAACATAAGAGTTCTATGACATCCTTGCATATGGAGTGTCATGGAAATGTCATTTTGAGCTGGTGCTGCTTTGTGATCAACAAAAATAGGACCTGTCTAATATTTTCAGGGAAACCACTTGTTACAGCTTTTTGTAAGGGAACTCTGTACAAGAGCATGACGAACATCAGGAGCAACAGAGAGGAGCAGTGCTCAGTCTAGCCATGAGCTCTGGCAAAGCAAATGATTTGGGGCATGAAGCAAATGGGTCTGGAGCAACTGTTGGTCTCCTGGGAGGAAGGGTAATAACTGATGTATTTAATGTGGGCTTTTGTCCTGCTGTGCCTCTTCCTGAGCCACCTATAACTCATGAGAATTACTGCTTCAGGTTTTGGCTGAGTATAGACAAAGTCTGGATACCAGGAGCTCACTTGGGCACTCTTTGAGAATCTATTTGTCTATTAGTAATCCTCAGGCAACAGGTTTTGGCAGGAGATCTAATCCATAATGAGGATTTGAGGTTGCAAACTGAGTTGGTACATCCCTATGTGACCGTTCCCCTCTCAGTCTTATTTATCAGCACAGAGCTTTTGCTAAAGAGAGATATTGAGGTGTAGAAGGATGTAATAACATTTTGGGTTTGTTATAAATGTTCTGAAAGCTTTACTTTGCCTGTGAACACCTGTAGGCTATGGACTGAGCATAGTCAGGAGCACAAGATGTGAAAATGTCTGTGTCTCCTGGATAACTCCACACCTCACCAACCATGGAGGGTGCTGCAGGAAAAATAGCCTCTCCTTCTGGAGCTGGTGGCAGTGTCAGTGCCAAGAGGAGAAAATACCAGCTCCCTAGCAATCAAGCTAAGAATTGAGAGAAACTGTTTAACCCCTTCCGTACATCAAGGCAGAACCACAAGGAGATGGGACAGGAGTTTCAGGGCCTCTGAAGAGATGCTGACAGAGCATTAGGGGAACGAAAAAGTGCAGCAGGTAGGATGCGGTTCACGGATTGAGACACAGTGCTGAGCATCTAGTAAAAAAGAGCCTAAAGAGTTAAAAACCTCCCTTCTTTCTCTCATGCACCTGATAAATAAAATAAAATTTCCATCTCAGAGATGATCCAAGACCATTTTCCAATAGGAAACAAACCCAGGGCTTAGAAAAATGCACACACACAAAGTAGTGAAACTTAAAAGCATTTTCCCAGCATAGTAGTTATAAAAAAAGATAGGTGACCTTTAAAGAAAGGCAGTGAGAGTTCACTTGCTGTAAAAAAATAAGTTTAAAAAAATCAGCTGGGTTAAGCCAAAAAGCCCTCCCTCCCAGACACTCTCCTGCCATAGGGTAGTGTTCTTTTTAATAGGTGCTTCAGCATCAGGATTTAAAAATTCATCTTCTTTTAGTGCTGGAATAAATGGAAGTCAAGGACTGAAACATCCTCTCCTTCCCCATCCTCCTCTCTTGGTGGAGCGCAGCCAGAAGTAGTGGCTGCTCTCTATCTTTTCCTTGCACATCACTTTACCCAGGAATTTATGCCCTCATTGGCATCCAGGTGGTGAAAAGGGAAGAGGTGGAACATTTCCCTCTCTCCAGTCTCCCAAAGGTCACATCCAGAACTGAGAAAAGTGCACTGATTCTATCTAAGACTTCCTTGAACTGGAAAAAAATGCCAACCTAGAACTTCGCTCCAGTGCCCTAAGCAGACATTGGAGCATTGTAGGAAGATGTCTTCCCCCTGGGCAAGTTCTATGATGCCCACAGTGAACCTTTTGCTCACTCCCTTCAGGAGACATGCGCTTGGTGCCTACACACATCAGCCATTTCTGTGTTTCACAGTCCTTCAGACAGTGGGATAAAGAACATGTACAACACAGATATTTGGCACAGACCTTTCAGATGCTGGCAGCTGTGATGGTCTCTGTGTCCTCCTCTGAGATGGTGCTCCTGAAACAGATGTTCTGGTGTGAGCATTGCATTCTCCCCAGGACCAGGCCAAAAACGTTTATTTCCTATGGGAAAATATAACCATCATGAAGCAATACTGCTGTAAAATGACTGCTTTCAAAGTCTCCGAGGTAGTGGCCAGTCTGTCTGCCTCTTTCCTGATATAAAAAGGATGTCTAAAAGGACAACAGCTAAATTAAAATGCCAAACTGAACAGTTAAGCTATTATCTTTACAAATAATATACAGGGTGTCCTTACCTTTTAAAGAACAGACAAGAATGATACAGCTTGAGGTTCCTCACATGGAATATCAGTTGCTGGTGGCATGTCAAGTGCTAATGGTCTCATCATTAAATAACTGAGTTGTGGAAAATAAAATGCAAGCTCCAAGTGAAGGACTGAGCTAGGATTAAGGCTCCTGTGCAATACCTGATGGCATCCCTGTAGGTATAGACTGGCAAAGCAGGGTAAATATGGAATAATCCTGGTGTGATCCAAAGAATCAGACCACACAGCAGGGAAAACCCAGCAGGAGATGAGGAAGGTGCCATCCACAACATAGCTGTGAACACAGCTCCTGCTCCCATGTGGACCCCAGCACACCTACACAGAGAGAGCAGACACTCGCTGCAGGTGCTGACTGACACTGCAGCCTGAAGAGTCTTTACATATGATCATCCTTGATGCCTCTTATGAGTTTTATTAATTTTAAAAGCTTTCTGATCTCTTCCAGTTAAGCTTTAATTACTGTTCTTCATCTACAGCCCCTAGAAAGATCAAAACCAGTTTAGAGGAAGAGGCTTTTTATTCCTTACCAACCCTGCCCCCTGTCTTCACTGGGGATTATATTCCTTCCCTCTGCACATCCATGAGATCATTAAGTATAAAGCAGCAGTCAGACAGCAACATCTATACAACAGTATTCCTATCGCCTGTGGCAGGATGCCAGACAGTAAATATGACTTTAAGGCTGTGCAGTTGGTCTTTTGAGCATTTACAGTTTCTAGCTGGAGGGGAAAAAGGAAGAAAAGAGACCAGCTGGTACAGTTACTCTTGCTTTCAATTGCCAGTTATGCAACAAGCAGATACATGGATGTGTTTTGTACCCTTCTGAGTTGGTGTGAAGGCCACTGCCACCTTCATCTTACAATAGCAAGTGGCTAAAAGATGGCACAGGTTAGGAAACTCACTGGTTGCTTTGAAATGCAGAATTGCTTTTAAAGGGTCAGGTTTCTTCCATCTGTGCCCAGTGGCTCTGAAATTTGACTTTCTCTTTGCACCTCATTACAATCACATTTGTCAGCTCAAGAGAAGCTGTCTGAAGCTGAGCTGTGTTATAGCTCACTAAGAGCCATACGTGAGAACTTGTCCATGCACAACATGATGGTTACTCCTGTGTGTGCTGGACATGGGCTGATATTTGGCTTGCTGGACTGACCTGCTGAGCCCACCTTCAGCTTTGGCTGTGGTGTTTAAAGCCTGAGGACTAAAAACTAAATCTAACAACTTCCCAAATTCCTAAAAAAGCCACTTGCTCTCCAAGGGGCTGGAAACCCAAGATGCTGCACTTCAGATATGAAGGGGTCCATGCTGGAGGATCCACCACCCCTCCTTCTTCCTTAGATTTTACCTGGAAAGTAAAATGTTAACAGCAAGACACTTACTCTCAAGCATGCTTTCTACAGTGGCTTGTCTGGGATTCAGAAACCTTTTGCTCTGTTCTCCAGATGCCCTAAGATCTCCTGACAAGGAGTCCCAACTCTTTTCTCCAGGTATCACCTCAGTCCAACAACTGCAATAAAAACAAACAAGTCGAGAAGTGTTCTGAGGAAATGTGGGGAAATATTTTTGCAGTAAAGTCTATGCAGTTTTGCAGAGCTCTTCTCAAGTGCATTTACTGCAATTTCCCCAGAGTCTTCCTAATGTAAGTACTGTTGGAAAGATCCTAACTAAGAGAAACAGCTCCTGCTGAGTGATAGTCCAGAGCTTTATTAGTGGAGATCAAAGAGAATAAAACAATTACTGTAATTTCCAAGGAACAGTTTTTCCAGGGGCACAGAGATGAAGGCTGTGAAAATGGGCCTCTGTGTGTTTAAGTAATGGGTAGGCATTCTGGTCTTTAATCTTTTTGCTAGCAGAAGGAATCACCTCCTATTTTGGGATATCCTAATGCAAATACGAAGCAACTTTATGGCTTCCATGGAGTGCTTACAGTCCCTAGAGCTCTGTGGGTGTGTGGTGAAAACTGATGCAGGACACAGACTGCAGCCCAGCAGCAGGACCTGGACACCTTACAGTCCAGTGGATGCCCTCACATGTCCCTGGATCAGGCCTGATTCAATTCTGTGCTCACTCTTGGAGTCCCAAGAGACAAATCCTAATGAATCAAATGCTACCACTGTTGCATTTGCAGGGGAGCATCCTCAGGGATGGTTGTGAGAGCTGTGGCTATGCATGCTGTTGAAATCAGGTGCATTACCCTCCACAGATGCACAGCGGATGATCCCCAGACTTGCTCTGTTCTTGCTTTATAGGCTGCCATGACCCTGCTCTGTGCATGGCAGCTTCTCTCCAGCAAAACAATTGTCCTTTATCCTATTACATTGTAACATGTGATTTAAAGATGATTCATCCCTTTTATTTGAGCCTGGACTTGGCTATTATCTTGCATTTCAACCAAATATTATTAGGAATGTTGATGTGTCTACACAGGGCCAATTTCCCCAAAATTAATCTAAGAACTCCTAAAATGAATGAGCATATATCAAAGATTTCTTTGGAACACAAATAGACTTAATTTGGTTTATCTTAATGCATTTTGGCAACAAATCACAACAAGCCAAGGAAAGGTCTCTATTACTCTGTCCACATAGAAGCAAATGCAGCTGAATGAATCCACTTGAAACTCCACCCTTCAGTTAGTCCAGGCTAGTTTTCCTATGTAAACAAGCCCTAAGTTAAAAGATGAACAGCGATGTTCTCTGCTTTGAAATCTGCAGATCTGGGAGGCTGCACACTGTCTTTACAGAACAGGGTATGCCCAAGCATCAGGGGCTGTCTCCAGACTCTCAGTTCTACTTCACGCATTTCAGGGCAGCTTAAAGCCAAGAACAGCATCCAGGTTGGCAGGTCTGTCATGCAGAAAGCTTTCTGTGACTTCAGGTGTTGGAAAACATGAGTGTTAAGAGCTGATGAGGGAAAGTGGCACTGCCTGGAAATGATAACTGGATGTGATCCGAAGAAGTCATGAAGCAGGAAATCTCCTTTCTCTGTGGGAGCCCTACAAGTGAGCTTACAGCTCCAAAATCTTCCTCTTGCCTTAGAAGAGGAATAAATGGACTGTACAAGTAACTAGGGTTTCTTGAAGAGACACTGGTGTGAGGACAGAGGCAAAGCAGACCACCCACTGGGAGACAGGCAGCATCACATCATGGATTTGGAAATGGAGGGGGCACATGTGAGACAGCATATTCCTCATGGATGTCCATTACATTGCTCAGCCCATTACAAAAGCAATATTAAGAAGATTAAACAAATCTGACTAAAGGGAAAGAGCAAATTCACTACTAATGAGGAGAAAATCTGCCAAAGCCTCTTGCCACAAAATGGGTCCTTATGCATAGTTATGGCACAGGGAAAAGTATTCATTTGGCACATGTCCACTCACCTGAGAGAATCACACAACACTGGCCAGAAGATCATCTCTGCTGAAAGAGTGAAGGTGCCTCAGACAGCTGCTGCTGATCAAAACAGCAAATGAATGGACTCCAGGACATGGACTTGGCAGGGCAGAAGATGCTCTTCATTCAGAGAAAGAGCCTTTAGTGTTACAAAGGATACAAACATTTTAAGATATCACCTATGTACTCTAAACAAATGGGAGAGATTGATCTACTTAAGAAGAGAGAAAATTTTTCAATCAGGATGTTTTTCACTTAAATCTTTGCACAGTTTGGAAGCAACAATTTGCATGGAAGGTGCTGAGCAAATGTAATTTCCACAGACTGAAGACAAAAGAAGAATATTTTATCTTATGGATGGTTACCTAAAAATATCAGTGCCCTTTATCAATAAGCAAAGATCTCAAAATCATGTACAACCTTTTCTTAAGCACTTAAGGGTTTTTTTGTTTTGTTTTCAATTACATTTTCATTTCCCTTGCATTAACACTTAAAGAGTTATTCTGGTGCAGTTTTCTGCAGGGACAAGAGTCTCTGTCAACCATTTCCAGACAGAATATTCATTATTTAGTTGAATGAAGTCAAAAACAAAACAGCCCCACCATGGCCAGGGCCACACAGCAATGCGGTAACTCAGCTGGGAGCAGATCCAAGCCATGGCTCTCGGTCTCTGCTCATTCCTAGGACAGACTCTTCCCTTTGAAGGCAAAAGGGGAAATGAAAGTGATTGCAGGACACTCTCCAGGGCACAATCACGAGCTAAATAGGCCTTGTTTATGTAGACAGCTTTCTAAAAGTCAAACCATTGATAATGGGGAATCTTAGTATCAGGCTGCTGTCTGGGATAACCACAGTGGACTCACTGGGGACTGCTCTTGGAGGGCGTACAGCACACTGTATTTACACTCATACTCCAGCAGTCAAGATCAGAAGCAGTTTTGGACTCAGTCCTAGGAAATGAGCCAGGTATGATAAATAAGATATATTCTGGGGAATATGTAGGGCCAGTGAATTACAGAGACAGGCTTGGTATCAAGGCTGTCTTGCCTCTCACCGTTCCCACTGGGAACATAGCCCAGTGTCATCCAGATGGCTTTGTAAATCCTAAAGGAGCACAATGGCCTCCCCAGAGCATCCAAGACTTGGTCCTTCTCCTCTGCCACCTACAGTAGCTTTCCAAGCTGCAGAGCCAACTCAAGACCAGGCTGACTGGGTGTCATTAGGAGACAGAGAGAGACAAATAGCATCATTCTGGGTTAGCTCATACACGCATGACTTGTGGTTTGAAGAGACCTTGAGCTTTGCTGAACTCCATGTACTCATCCTTAATTTTCACTTTCCCAGCAGAGATACACCCACATTTCTCCAAAGAATTACAGTTACTTTGGGCCAGGCGTTTGTTGAATAACTTCACTTCTCATTGCCCCTGCATTAAAGTGTCTGAGAGAATAAGCTGGTCTGGAAACACATCACTTTTTGTTTGCTCTTTCCTCAGGGAACATGATATTATTAATGCTTTGTCCTAAGTATCTGGAAGTTATGGAAAATGTTCAATGTCTCCTGCATTCAAGGCTTCTAGAACCAATGTTTTATAACCCAAAACAATATACCAGAAAGTCAGCTGCTGGTGCTAGCCAGGAATGAGGGAGCAGAGACAAGTGTTGGCAATTCAAGAGACCCATCAGGCATCAAGAACAATAAGAGAAAGATATTATGAAGGAATGATTCATAAGAAAAGAAATAAGCCGATGGCCTGATGCTGCTGAGTAAATATTTACCAACGAGTAATAGCTTTGCAGAAGATCTGTTAATGTCAAATTTGCTAATAAGAAGAAGAGAGTGAGATGTATTATGAATATTGCTCAGTTACACAGTTGAGAAAGTTCCTTCTAGACAAGGACATTCCTTTTCCATTTTCCTTGCAGTTTATGGAGATAAACTCAATGGTTGAAAACAGAACCTTGAAGAGAAACATGCTCCAGAAATTTTAAGTTGTCCTTAAACCCAAACCACTCATCCATTTTAACTGTGTATTAAACCTTCTCACCTGCCAGATAACGGTCTGATGGAGCCAGAGCCTGGCCACCCAAATACAATCAGCCACCCACAAAAGAGAGGGGGGGAAAGAAAGCTTTTAGTGCTGATCAGTCAAAACCCTGATATAAATGTCATTTTATTACAGCTATTCCACTTAGTGACTCTGAAAGTCCTGCCCTATCCCTGTGAATTTTCATACTTAATACCTCCTAGCAAGAGAAACGCACTCTGTAGGAATAGGTCAGTAATTCTCAGCTTCCTAAAAGGAAATCTGGTTTTCTATGTATTTGAGAAAATGACTTTCAGACCCCTCTTCACATTCACATCTAGGCTTTTAATTTCTAATTCCCCATTACCCATATCTCTGCCTGGACCTGGTTCTCCTGAGAACATTTGAAAGGTTCAACTTCTACACTTGGAAATTTAATGGGCCTTCAACTTTATTTTCAGGAAAGTAGAATAAAAGTAAGGAGTTGGAATGTTTGAACTGTGCAGGGTCACTGTTCTGTTAGTCTAAGTCTTGGTTTCTCACAAAAGCAGTGGCCATAACCTGAAATAGAGATTATTTGTGAAGATATTTTCCCCACTGTGTCCTGGCCACTATGGCCTAAGTCATGCTTTTGTGTGACCTCAAGGGCTCGCTTGCTGTCCCCTTACTCAGCTCCCCCCTGCTCAGAGCTACCCCTTCCCACAGGCTTCAAGCACTGAACATTTCTTATAAGAAAAAACATCTCAGCAAAGTGTAGCAGCTCAACAAAAGCCGTTTCACTGCAAGGTGCTGCAGGAGGGAAGAACTTGCACGCTTCAGATTATCAGCTTTCTCTCTTGCTAATTCCCTGACATGAAGTGAAATTCTCAGACCACAGTGTGCTTTTGATTAGCTCTGCCAGAAATATGGAAAGCAGCAACTTGTCCAGACTGACAGCAGATCCCCAAGACACAAGCTCATAGAAACTACCTGCAGCAAGAGTGGTTCTGCCTCCAGTAACATAATGTGCCTTGAGCCCTGCCCCACGATGTGCACTTTCTACCTTCAGGACTTAAACCTCCAAAAGTCCAACCTAAAACTTTCACCATTTTCCTCGATAACCTTCCCACGGCTTTACATAGCCTTGCTGCCCACACAGGAGCTGAGGGTGCTTGGAAGGCCCAGGACATACACTTGTTTGCCCACGACATGGACTGGTTTGCCCTGGTGGGAGCAGAGACTGATTTGGGAGTGCTTTTCAGGAGAAACACTCAGCCCTTCAATGGAAAATCCTTTTCAAGACTATTATGTGCTGAAATTCGCACCTACCCAAGTCACTGCTTTTGAAGACTTTGTTCTTCATGACCCAGTCTGAAGATAACATGAAGAGCACAGGGTGCAACCTCAGCTTAAGCATAAAATGGAAATGAAACATTTTTCTACTTGCATTTGCAAAGACCTTCAGGCTTAGCATTTTATATGCTTTACGTATCTGCAATTTAATATCTTGACTGTTTTACCTATCATTGTTTTACTGTTGGAGCCTGTGAGGATCACACTATGGGGCAACTGAGGAGATGACCACACTCATACCTTTGAGGGGACTCTGGAGCAAATACAGAAAGACCCAAGAGGGAAATTATTGAGTTAAAAACCAAAATCATTTCCTAATTTATGCAATTATTTATGTAGAATTTACACCAATGTCTCCCATGCTGTTGGACTCTAGCCATCCATCATACATCTCAGGCACAGCTTGGCTGCGTGGAGCTCATAAGGAGGGTGGATGCTTGTGACAGGGCTCCGTGCCAAAACAAGGATCTTCCCAGGATATCTCAGTGCAGGATCAAGGCCCTGGTTTGTACCAGACAAAACTCTCAACAGGCCTGAGCTTGTTCAAACAAAATCCCTGCTTTCTGCTCTGCCTGCAGATGGACATTTTGGCTGCAGAAAGAGAATGAAGCTGAAGGGGAGACTTTGTTTTTCAACTACAAAGTTGGAAAAAGCTGGGAAAAAGAAGCTAAATGAAACGGATGGCCCATGTTCCAAACCACAGCAAACCTCTGGGCTCCACGCAGAGAAAGCAGCGTCCTTGGGTGATAAATTGATTGTTTTCCTCTTAGCTGTGGAATTTATTAGTGCTGTAAAGCTGCTGCCCATGCTGAGGAGTCCTGTTATTCTCTTGAACCAAGAGAATAATAAAAGGCTTCTCTGGAAATTCTTTACATGTCTGTTTTAAACAGATGGCTGCTGAACTCCATAAGGTCAGCAGTGCGCTGGCTGATTATTACCACGTGGCTCCTTTAAGCAGAATGAATTAGGAAAAGTGAAAAAGAAAACACAAAAAAAGACAGTCCAAGACTTGCTTTACAAGCAGAAGAGCTTGGTGCAGCCACACATGGGTTTCAGTTTTGAAGAATTACAGCAAACACATCCCTGACTGACAGCAACTGTTGGAAAGCAAAACTCAATGTGTGTTTAGTTCAAGTATTTTTAGTTCAAAACCGAAAAGTTCAAGTACCTTTAGTTCAAAATGTATCATTCAAGCAGGTCTAGGAGACAGAATACTGATATCCTCCAAATGGGAAGGCAAGTTGGTGAAGGAGACTCAACAAACTCAAAAGACTTCATCATGATTCAGTGCAGTGCTCCACCAGAGGACCCCACACTCACATCTGGATGTTTGATTTGGGATGAAGGCATGCTACAAAACCAGCCATCAAGATGTTTGGATATGCATAAGGGAATCTAATAAGACAAACACGTATCAAAAGAAAACAACTATGTGGAATTTGAAAGTCAAAAGCTGAGAAGGTTTTATAGAGAGAGTATCCCGCCTTGCTATAAGCATGTGATGGAGATTTTTGCTGGTAAATGTCAGTCTAATTTCATTTGCCCACTGGAACTAAGCCAGTTTATTCCATTGAAGGTCTGAACAACCAGACTTTCTCTTCTCAAACAGTGCAAGTGCTATCTCTGCCTGTGCCTGCACAGGAGCTGGCAGCAGCAGGAAGGGGCCTGGCAGTACTGGGCAAGGCCAGTGTCGGGCTTGTTTCAGCAGCTCAGTGCCTGCATTACCAAGCCAGACCCCAACCAGGCACTCACCAGCTCCTGCTTTCAGTCCTTCTGCCTGGCAGCATACAGCTCCTCACCAAAACAAGTCCTACCACAGCCCAGCTTTGTACCAACACTGGCTGGAGAGGAGCTTGGATTTTAGCTAATTATTCTCAACCCCCAAAAGTGCCACTACAATGTGCATTATCATCTTGACATCCCTGCTGTGCTGTAAGCAGGAATGTCCTCACTTTTCTCACTGTTGCACAGTCCTGGCTTACCACCACTAGGAAGATGGACACATGAGGGGATTCCAGAGGTCTCTACTTGCTGTCCCTCTCCCTTTTGCCAAGTACTCGCTGCTCTCCATCTGACTTAGGTCTCTTTACCCATGTCTGGTTTTAATCAAACCTGTCGGTACAAAGACACTGAACTTCTGAAAAGCTTCAGTCCCTGCACTATAATTAAAATGATTTCTCTAATGCTTCCCCATCTAGATGGATTTCAGGAAGGATAAAGCATAAAATCCCAGAGCTGGTGGAAAATGCAAATAAACAGAGCATGGATCTGGCATAGAGAGCTGTCACTCAACCTGATCTCACCCATTGGAAGGATCTAATCAAACAAAGTCTGCCTCGGAGATCCAAGGCAGGGAAGTGAAGCTTTAAATGGTGTTTTCATCCATGCTGGAACAGCTCAATTTATGCTGTTTTCTCTGTAAAATAGCTACTTTTTAAAAGGAAATGCTGCTACTGCTGTTACAAATAATTCATGTTATCTGAGTCTACTGAATTTTAGGAAGGGGTGATAAGTGGAGACATTGCTAATCTCAGTGAAACGAGACAATGTAAAGACAAAACCTGTGCTCTAGGATAACCTTTGGTCTTAGTCTTATGCGGAACAGTAGAGATCCTGAGGCTAGCTTATGTTTATTTCTTCAGCTGAAATGTAACACTTTGCCCATATGTCAGTATTAAAACAAAAATCTCACTTCTGAACTCTTCAATGTTTTTATTGATGTGTTCTGTTGCTCTCAGGCAGGGACTGGGAGTACCAGACACTGCCTCATGTAAAATAATTGACTGTATTTTGTCTCCTCTGAACTAATACACCACATTTCCTCCCTATCTATCATCTAGCTGAATGCACTGTGTTTTCTATCTATCACCCTGCTAAGGTACTCATCACCACAGTATGCAGCCAGCAGAGAAACAGTATAATGATGCTACATTAAATAAAGAAAATCAATGTTCCACTAAGAGTAAAACTGAGGCAACTTCTGACAAGTGGGTTGCCATGAGAAGAATTTGGCCTTCTGTTTCAAACAGAGGACATTTCTGGAGCAGCCCTGTCAGCCCATGATATTCATAGGCTTTTCCTTGCAATGACAGATGGCTTGGGTAAGCCAAAGTTCATCTTTCATCCTCCCTCTCCACCCCAGCACTTCTTGCCGGATACGACACAGCTCTTCTTGTCAATACCCAGTTTAAGTCCAAGATTTCCTGTCCTGGTCACTAGGAACATGATCAGGTGTTGTATGAACACAAGCCACGAGAGGATACGAAAGCTATGAGATCTGAGTCCTGCATCTAGTTTCTGGGCCTAAACCAGGTCAGACCCAGCCAGTCTTTGCTAGCAAACTCACCTTAATCAGAGTCTGGGTAAGAAGCTGCATTTCAGAAAGGTGGACCCTCTCAAGGGCTATTAAATGACTCAAGAAACTGAAACATTCGAAGAGCAGCAAATATGACAAAAATTACATAAATTTTGTGAGTATCTGCCTGATTCATAGAGGTAAGGAAAGCAAATCAGGACCCTTGTCTGCAGTGGTTCTTGTGTCAAACACTGTACCACTTGGGGTTGTTGGTGTGAATCTTTAAGCAATGGGAGTAGTCCAAACTGCAGGACTGGGGTCTGGGATGTGAAATGCAGTGAAAGCAACCCCTGGCTGCCTCACAGTCAATTTATCATAACAATGTCCATTGTGAACAAAAATGGGAGATCAATTTTGTAAGCAAGCCTGGCCTGAGAATGGGTAGCTCAGGCCAATGCCCCTCTAATGTACCACAGAAACTTTCATGTACTATCACTCCATTTCAGCTATGTTTTTTCTCCCCTTATTGCAAAATGCTGAATGATGGTTAAATGCTAGATGGTATTTCCTGACTGTGTGACTGATTGCTTGCCTTTGTGCATGGCTGGTTATTTGTTAGCAGGGAGCACTTCAAAGACTAGCAGCCAGCCCAGGAAAGTGGTTCAGCTCTCTTTGCCCACCCCACTCTGTTAGCTGAGAGAGAGGAAACATCTTTTGGCACTTCACAACAGAGATATGGAAAGTGCCTGCACTGCTTTTGATGCAGAGGCACCACATCTCCCTGACAGCAGCACATCCAGGTATTTTTCTCTGCAGAAAATGGGAGAGGGAGTAGGGAGGGGAAGAGGAGTAAATTATACTTATGCCTGGTGATCAGTCAGAGACCTGTTTGAAATGTATCTCTTTATACCTGGCCAACTATAGAAGGTTTATGATGTTCTTTCCCATCTTAACAAGGCTTCCCTACATTAAACATGAGAACAAAGCTCTTTCTTCCAAGAAAATCCATGTCAGGTCATTTAGTTGATCTTGTTTCTGATTTTTCTGCTGATGGGACAATATTTAATTAGTCATTATATTTATTAATTCCAAGAAAACAGCCATGATAGAGCTGTGCTGAGACTTTGTTCAGCTTAGAACAACAAAGTAAGTTGGCATTGGCTGCCTCCCTTCAGCAGGTCCCCATAGGCAACCCCCAAAGCATCGGCACAGCTTGGAAAGCACATTTTCAGAACACTCCATCATGCATTGGCCTCTGCTTAGAGGGATATTTGGCTAGAAGGTCACATTTTCAAGATTTTGATGGCCTTTATGAGAAGGAATATGTTAAAGGACCCAGACCTTCTTTAAAGAAAGGGTTTCCAGTACATCTGTTCTATGGACAAGATTACAAATATCCCAGCTGCTGAGGTGTGCGAGGAAACCTTTCTCTTCTCCATGTACAAGACCCATACTACTCCACTGAGCAGTTTGCAGTCTGTCCTACCATCAGCAGCACAGAATGATTTAGCTGCAACAAGGAGATTGGATCCAGGTGACAACATTGCTTTAGCCACTTATGCTAATTTAAAAAAAAAAAATCAAACAAAATAAAGTAAGGAAACAAAATGAAGCAGCAACAGCAGCAAGTCAAAAAATTCACAAGGCACCTGACATAAATAGGAGCACTTGCTGTGAGAAGGGGAACCAGTTTCCTGTAAAAAGGATTCTAGCCAAGATAAATCTTAATCTACTGCATGTCGAAAGATTTGAGCTAGAAAAAAATTCTGTTCTGTTCTTCCAGTATGTTTTGTCATCTTGTGCTCTGGGAACATTTTGAATAGCTGTTAATAATTTTTGTGTTATAGAGGCATATTAAATCACTCAACTGGCAGAATGGCTTTGAAACACAAGGGCCCTGGGTCTGCCCTGGATAATGAAGGGAACTCCTGAATCTGCCAGGTGCCAGTAGGTTTTGCTTTTATTTCTTGCAAGAATGTGATATGCAGCCTGTTAGGACAGGATGTGTCTGTGAACACTTGAAAGCATGCTTAGACTGACACAAAAAAACCCAACCAAAACATAGCCTGATGAAAACATCTGTCTGGTCCTTGGAAGTATTGACCAGTTGGGACCCTAAAACTGCTCTCTGAAGTAATCCTTGCACCAGAAAAAAGACTTTATATGGTTTTTATGCAGTGTTTCCCTGTTGGAAAAGAGATAATTTACCAGTTACATTTAAGGCCTAGAACTCAGCTAAGTTTGTAGCCTCAGCCACTGACCCACCTTCAGAACTGCCTGGGTGACGCTGAATGGGCTGTGGTAAGATGCCACTAATAAAAGCTCTTTTGAAACCTTCAGGGAAAAAAGCTGCTTAATAGCAAATCACTGCTGCCCTTATTTTGAAAAAATGTATTTTCCATACCAAGGACTTTCACTCTGAATAGCTCAGCAGGGTTTTCCCTTACTGTACTTTAAAACTGCAGAATTTGCATAGATCATCATGCAGAGAAGCCCACAAGCAGAGGAAAGAGAAAGAAAAGTACAGGCCAGGGGTAACATAAGGAAAGGAACAGACAGGACAGCTACAGTTAGTGGGAAAATGCAGAAGGAGAGACATGAAGTGTGAAGGGAAAGCAAAGCATGTCATTTCTGAGACTTCAGCAATACAGAGAGTATTGTCTACTATTTAAGAGGAGGGCCAATTATAATATTTGTAAAAAGGAAGGTGAAGGATTTCTTATCTGCTGGGATTGAATCGCCTTTTTCAACACTGCCCCTGTGGAAAAGAGCCTTTGCTGGACATGTGCTGCCAGCTGCAGCACAGGGTTGGTGGGCAGCAGCTTGCAGCCCATGCACATACATCTTTCCAAAGTAAGCTCTCCAGCAGGGAGAAGCACATGATCTTTCTAAGACCCCATCAAAAAACAGACCATTTACTTTCTGTGGACTTAGAGCAAACTCGAAAAAAGAAAAAGTGTCCCCTGCATAAGTTTGTGTGGTGCAAACAGCACCCTCAGCAAGCAGGGAGTAATTTCTCCACGCCGTAGAGTGGGTGCGCTACCTGCTGTGCTCACCTCGATGCAGCTCAGACACTGCTCTCCTCCAGTGAGCCCATCAGCCGGGATGACACCGAGCAAGCTCCAGCGCACATGGCTTTTTCTTCCCATTTTCTACACAGAAACGGCATCGGAGATCTGCGGCAGTGCTGGGACGAGAGTGCCCCCTATTGTCACTGTGCTCTTCAACACCTTCCCTCCTTCCAGAACTCTGGAGACATCTCTGCCTCAAACCCTTCCTTTCCTTTACTGCTGCTCATTGATGGCATCCCCCAAAACTTAATGTAATTCAAGCACAAGCTACTTTTCCCACGTGAAAATTCACCAGGGGATGCCGCAGCAACTGGATTTTACATGCACCCAATCCATGACAAGGCCAGAGTCACACTAACTGCCTCAGGGATGAACATTTTGGTATAAAAATGGAAGGAGGTGCAAAAATGTATTAAACTGAAGACCCTAAGCCATGGTGATGCGGCAGGACGCTCCACAGGCCTCACCACACACACAACACCCTTGGGTGCTATCCAGACCACCCCAGAGGAGTGTGCAGTGCCACCTCATCGTCTCCAGAGCTTGCTGGGCAGGAACCTGGCTGAAATCCTGTCAGGATCCTCTTCCATTTCTAAAACCAACACCATAAAGTGTTACTGCGCTCACGCGTCGGCTGGAAACGAAAAGCTCCTCAGCACAAAGGGGAGTCAGAACGCAATATGGAGACTTCAGCGTAACTTTGTCTTCACCAACGCGGTTGCACACGCGGATTATAAACACTGAGACACGCTCCAAGGCCTGTCAGGGGGAAACCTCCCACCCCAGGCCCTGAGGGGGCCGCACTTCGCACCAGAACGCCACCACGACACCACCATTACCTGCACCATACCCCACTACCTCCCGATGGGCCATGGCGTTCCCCTATGAGACGCTCCCTCGGGGCGGATCCGCGCTCTGATTGGTGAATAGCGCTGCGCGCATGCGGATGGGCGGGCTTTTCCCGGTTACCGCCTCGGGTTTCCCTTCGCAGCGGGCGGGGACCCGCCTCCTCATTGGCTGCGGCCGTTGCCCCGGCGACGGCAGGACGCGGTGCGGCCCAGCAGGGTGCGGGGCCTGGCCCC
>JBAFWW010014815.1:0-18620 GCA_036873685.1 Agapornis canus
TGAATGCTCCATCCCTGGCAGTGTTCAAGGCCAGGTTGGATGAAGCCTTGGGTGCTGTGGTTTAGTGGCAGGGGGTTTGGAACTAGATGATTTTAAGGTCCTTTCCAACCTCACTATTCTATGATTCTATAATTCTACCTCTTTCAAGTGGTTAATAACATGGACTGCACCAGACTATTTAAACTGGATTTCTCCAATCAATTGTACATTCACGTTTTAATAGTAAATGACTGCTTTGGTAGCAGGGGGGCTACAGGACTGGCTTCTGTGAGAGACTGCTGGAAGTTTCCCCCATGTCTGATGGAGCCAACGCCAAATAGCTCCAAGGCACCACTGGCCAAGTCTAAGCCCTTCAGCAACGGTGACAGTGCCTCTGTGGTAATATATTTAAGAAGGGGGAAAAAACTTCTGTGCAACAGCAGCCAGGAGAGAGAAGTGAGAATATGTGTGAAAAACAGCTATGCAGACACTATTATCAATGAAGAAGGAGGGAAGAGGTGCTCCAGGCACCAGAGCAGATTTCTCTGCAGCCCTTGTAACAGACCATAGTGAGGCAGGCCGTGCTCCTGCAGCCCATGGAGTATCCCATGCTGGAACAGGAGGATGAGCCCAAAGGAGGATGTGACCCCTTGGGAAACTTAATAAAGTTTTCTGCATTATTAAAATTATTACATTATTAAAAATATTAATTATAATTAAGTAAAAAAATAATTATTCCCATTTTTGGAGGCACAAGGGGACTCTTAAAGTTCTTTTCCAAACTAAACAACTCTATGATTCTATGGTTCTGTAAGTGGACAGTCTCATTGTTCAAAAAATACAACTGACCACTCTAGAGATACTTTTAAAAGAATATAGTTTACAGTGGACATAAAGTAAGATAACCTGAATGGCAGAATAAAAATCCAACTTATATGGGAGAATTAAACAGCAGACAAGAAAAATAAGAGAAATCTCTTAACTGAACCTAGACATGTCTATCATTCTGCAAAGCAGTATTTAGGTTTCCCTTTGAAACACTAACTCTCTTAATATCGTTTGTTCTTCTCGGTATTTGTTCAATATAATCCCATATTTTGTTTCCAAATTATTCTGAAGTGTTCGAATAGTTTTATTATGGCTTTTAGTAAATGCAGACTAACACAAACAAGACTCCAAAATATACACGTTACAACTTCTTTCATTTTAGTCAATGAAATAATTGCATGCATAGTTTAGAAAGCTACAACTGCTTTCTTATATAAGGCTTGGGTACTTACTTCCTATTTAATATAAATTGTTTGAAATCAAATAAAAAATTCCACACAATTATCACAATAAACCAGAAAATTAAGCCATGCTATGTCATCCTGGCAACCTATCCATGTTATTTAAAACTAGAAAAAAGCACACAGCAGGCACTTTCATACTAATCTGCAAAAATCAAAACACCTTTAGTTCAGGGGAAACAGGAGTAGCCAAAGGAGGCTGACACTAACTACACTTGGTTTCCTCACTGTAGTTTACATTTTGTAAAACAGGTCAGTTAAGGGAAACAAATATGAAATTAAACAAATGGAAAGCAACTGTATTTCAACAAAGACTGCAACATATTTGTACCTGTTTCACCATATTACTGTCATTAAGAAGTTTCAGAGACTTAAGAAGTCCACAGGCTTCAGAGAAATACTTAAGCAAATCCCTGAATGTGGGAAAAAAAAAAAAATTCCTAAATGGGACTCAGCCATTGTCTCAAACACACTACAGAATAAATATATTCAAATGTGTGATTTGTTCTGTGATGCTCAGTAAGCAAGTAATACAGAGCATCATCTTAAAAAATGTTTAAAACCATGTTATTTTACTGCATAAATGGACACAGTTATTCTTCTTTTCTGGAAAGTTTAGTAAAAGACACAATATTTTGAATTGTTCTCTCTTGATATTTTCATTTCTTATATCACTATTTCTCAAATCACTCTGAACCAAAGTAGCTCTTCTTCCTGTCTTTGCTGCTGTTTGACAGTGCTCCTAAGGAGCGGAGTCCAACCTAAAAGAACCTGTGCAACTTCTCCAGCTCCAAATGCCCAGAACAGAAACAAAAGGAGGAGCTGAGCAGATTTATCTAAATTTTACTCAGCTGTTCACTTCAGAAAGGATTATCAGAAAACACATGTACATCTGCAAGTGTCCTCTACAGCTAACCTCTTTTTACAATAAACAAATTTGAAAGTACTTTATATATACCTGTATACATATAAAAACATACAGAAACATAAACCCCAAAAGTATCAATATTAAAAAAAACCTGAGTATCAAGGCACACTTTAGCTCAGATCATGTACAGACCTGAAAGACAGCAGTAATTTTGTATTCTGCCTTCCATGAGCCTTTTGAATACTTTTGAGACACACATACCAGAGCCATTAAACTAGAATGAATACTGTATTTATTCAGTCTTAGGTTTTCTGAGCAACTTGCTACTTTGTATAAACCTGTTGCTTTTAGGAAGGACAGATAACTTGACATGCTGCTTTATGAGAAACCTTCTTTTTTCCCTCCTTTCTTTGGAAGCAAAGTAACTGCAAATGAGTTTTTCCTTCACAGACACCTCCAGGAATGCTTACTGAAACAACAGAATGAGCACTTTTTGTTTTTTTCTCTCTTAAACACTGGCTCTGCTTCTCTTCACCGAAGCGGACAGCATGCACCGGGCGGCATTGGGTGCAGCTCCAAAGAACATCAAGGACGATTTCAACAGAAATTCTGAAACTGCTCAGCAGTTCTCAATCACAATCTTCTTTCAATTTCATACAACTCTAAAAGTAAAACCACTATTTATTTAACTCTGAGAACTCTTGTTATAATCTGTGGCCTTGTGAATAGTACTTTGATACAGGAAGTAAAATGCTTGGTTTCCCACAGTAATGACAGTGAGAGAGAATGTGCAGAACAGCCTCATATATCATCAAAGAATTCAATATCCAAGACATTTTCTGTTCACTGTGCTTGAATTCAAAGAAAAAAAGAGATAAGGTTAGCAAAACACAGCAGAGATTACTTGTCACTTTAAAGCATCTCCCCATGTTAACTGTTCTGTGCTGTAGGCTCTAAAATACCAACAGAATGCGTTGAGGAGTAGCAGCTGAACAGTTCAGTGATAAAGTACATGATAACTCAAGTGGGTGCTAGTTATAAGTGCTTGCAAGTATTAAGAATAATATACAAAGTCGAGACCAACTGTTCCTAAAACAAAGGAGTGACAGCTCAGGTGGGTGGAGAGCCAGACAGATGAAGAATATTATAAGGTAACAGAGCTTTCTGTGCAGTGTAATGGACTGGAAGAGAGAGCAACAAAACAATGCTCACAGCAAAGGCAAGATAAAAAATATTTTAATCTTCTCTAGTAGTGAACTCCTCTCTCCCTTCTTACAGCTTTCTGCGTTGCTACAGGATATAAACATCAAGTGCCTCAGTGAATCCTATTCCTTTGATCTGAGACTCCCTAAGTCTCAGGGTGAAGGGTTACAAGCTTGGGAAGGTGCAAGTCAAGGCTGTAAATCCATGTTTTCCAGTAAATCCAGGGCAGCCATCAACCAGCAAGAATTAGTCTACCCACTTTGGTCCCTCACAGTTTCCAGGCTCTGGCTTCCTGAGATTTAACGCTCTACAGTACACCAGAACAATGCCAGTGTAACTGCACAGATAAAATGAGAGATGAGCTGAAGACAATCTAGTACCAATGATCAGCAACCTAGGAAACTTAAAAGCTTGCTGCAGTGAGCACCTTAAACTCAGAAGAGCCATGTAATATAGTCAGCTGCTCCTCCTCTCTTCCAGGCTCCTCCAGGAACATAAATCACACTGAAAGATTTTCACAGGGTCAAAACAGAATTGAAAAGTGATTTCAAATATTATGTTACTAAGCAGTAGCACACCACTGGAAAATAAAATGTAATTTATATCTCAGCACAGATACAGTGTCTGCTAAGCTAGTCCCAGAGAGCACTTCTAGACCATGAAGCAGAACAGAGTTTATTACAGAGATGATTAGCAACTAAGCACACTTCCTTCATGTGCTTTTTGCAACCTAAACATCAGGCAGTCCATATATATACCAACTAAAACTTTGGCTTGTCAAATCTGCAATACTGTAATATAATAGGGAGGGAGGGTAAATACAGTCTCAAAAAACACAGGGGTGTGGCAGGATCATTTTTGGCTACCTAATTAAAAACAATTGGAATTTTTAAAGTTAGAGGATATCAGGAGTTAATTTTTAGATCAGTACATACACAGCTGCCTATTAGATGCATTTTCAGTTACTGTATCAAAAAACAAATCAAAGTGTCAGTGGAATCTAGTCATTTAAAAGTGTCAGTGGACACCATGTGTCCAGCAGTGGGAACACTTATGGAACTCTGCACTTTCTGAGGTCATTTCCCTTCTAATTCCCCTAGCATTCAGATGCCAGCACTCAGCGTTGAGAGCTTAGCCTCCCGTTGGACAAGACTGCCACGTGTGGATAATGCGAAACTGTGCAATTGTTTTCAGTTCAAATACAAGTATTATTGTAATACAGAATTAAAATGTTTTAATTTTTTTTCTAGACCACTGCCAGGTCTAGATAAAGCCAGGTTTTGCCATTTTGCCATTACTCCATTAAGACATGTGAAATATCAGTTTTCAATTAATGGCCTTTTATTATTCTGTTTGACTCACAATCTTCAATATTTTGGATCCAGAGGGATCTTATGCTCGGGCAGCAGCACAATTTAGTATCATTATTCAGGCTCTCTACAGACCTTGACAACTTCTTCTAAGAAAAATAATAAAAAACTAGGACATATAATTCTAATATTTCCTGTATAGAAAGTGAACATGAGTATAAAGAAATAAGCCAGGAAAAACAAACAAACAACAAACTGATAAGGCTGACAGATCATTGTAAAGGATCAGTGAATAGCTTGGGCAAACTTTGTTTCTGCTTCATGAATTCACACGCTGAGATCCAAACAATCCTTGTAAGGATGAAAATAAATAAAACAATATTTTCCTGGACAGTGTTTGCCCTCCAGGACAAACACTTTGTGATATTGACTATCTGGCAAGGACAGTGAAAGCTGGAGCCAGAAGTTTATCAAAACAGCCATTTTCCTTACCTCCCACTTGGCAAGATAGAACATTCCCTTAGCAGAGTGGGCTTCAGACCTTGTGCTTTTCAGAAACAAATTTTTGCCTTTTGTGTTGCTATGAAAACACAGACACTGGGAACCCACTCAAAATGTAGTCTTTTTAGCCTGAGAACATGTTTGCAGCCAGGAGCGGACATTGTCACATCACCTACTTTGCCATATAGGCAGGCAATCCAACACCTGCACAGGCCACTGCTGGAAGCCTGGAAGCTATCCCACACAGTATTTCAGTTTAGCAAAGCACTGTGATGTTTCCTTTCAGCTGTTCCACTGAAATTTGAGTTTGAATGGCTGTGCCAGAGGATCTCTAGGGGATGCATGGGGACATGCCCCATGAATGACATAACCCTACCCCTGACTTGCTTCCAGGACATGCATGGTGGGCCTCTATGGCAACAGCACATTTCCAGAGCCAGGCTCATGAAGCTGAAATGACCCAGGAGCAATCAAGCACAATTATGGAGAGAATGACAAGGAAAAATAAAAGCCTGGTGTTTTGTGTACTCTGAAGTAAACCCGTTCCTGAATGTACTAATTCCTATCTTGAGCAGTTTACAGTCATTTATCATTTCTTATCTCTACCCCAATATACAACTCAAAGGAAAGCCTTACTGTACAACCTGGGACTGAGTATGAAAAGAAACAAGACAGGACATACAGCCTCAGCATATGCTATCCTATCATGGGTAAGGAAGAGAAAAATTTACCAGAGATAACTGTCAATGTAATGAACAGGGAGTACACTCTCATGGGTTAAACCACAAAAATGCTCACTTCTTAACAGGAAAGGTTGACAACTTGTACTGGCTAATCCTTGAAACTTGTAATTTTTGTGATCTCATTCTGCCAGCATCCAAGTGATTCTTCAATCTTATGGCCTCTGAATGTACAACCCAGTAACAACTCTGACCTTGGATATTAAAGTAGCATGTCAAAATGACCAATGGCTGCTACCAAGAGCTCACCATACACAGACTCCCTCCTACCAAGCTCACAAGATGCAAAGGCAGCAGACAACCGAGGTCCATACTTATTTCCTAACATCTTGGCATCTTTTCAGCCGTTGTACATCAGTGTAACTCTAGTAAAAACAATTACTTGATTTTGGTTTATGACCATATTCTATCTGGCTCCAAAATTCTCAATAAGATTGTTTTCCAGTAAATATACTTCAGGGACGCTAATTAAATGTGTCTTAACTGAGAGCATGGACAAATAGAAGCTAACAGATTTCACACTATAAACTGTTTAGGACACTCAGTTCAACTAAGATGACAGTTCCTCTGTAGCTGTCAAAACAAAGTTTCAGGTATGCATACTGCTCAACAGCCTTAAATTTATATCAGTACTCAACTGATGGACTATGTAATTACAAGGGAAGACAGAAGTACCATAAAAAGGTTGAGTTGTTATCATCATGAATTGAGATGCCTGTGTATTTCATTTGTAAAAATCAAATGTCTTCAGACACATAATAAACACAAATCACAACTTAACATGCATGCAACAATGTTTTCTTGGAAGAAATTCTCTGCTGAGAACTTCAGTAGTGATACACAGAACACTGGACAAAATTGTGCATGATTCACTCCTAATTTTACAGGATTTTGCCACAGGAAATCTTTATTTTTAGCAGAGAATTTTTTCAGCCAACAAAATTTTGTATAATGATTCGATCTATTCCAGCCTAAGTTTCATGAAATTTCTTTAAACATCTAATTTAATTTACACAGTGATTCACTGTTCAAAAATCCAATGACATTTCCTGCCTTGGTCTACATTTAATACAATTGAAAGAAACAGAACTCTACAAGAAGTTTTCCATTGCTATATTTAATATAATGGAGAGTAATGCAACTACAGAAGACAAACCTTTACTCTGAAAAGGTTTATGGGTCCCAGGGGTCTCTCTTTTTCCTAGAAGTAACACCTTTATATTGAAATAGCAGCTGTTCCTCACCTGAAAAGAGTTCATGCATCGAAGTGAAGGTGGCAGAGAGGTGGTACTCAAACCCAGTATCAGCAGTAATTGCAAACATGTTTCTGATGGAAACTTTAAAGAATGAACTCCAATATCATTTTCCCATGCTTCAGCAAGCCTATAAAGTTTAAAAAACAAAACCAACAACTTTTTATTACCTTAAAACATATCTAAATCCTGTTTCAAATAAATATTAGAACATGTGATAGCAGTGTGATAAAAGATTCTTTCCACATTTTCCTTGTGAAAGTCACAGATTGGTGTTTTACCAGAAACACCAGATGCATTTTGAGTACCTTATCCATAGCATCAATCTTAGAAAAAGATATATAATGTAAAAGGAAAGCCCAACAGGCATTAGAGCAATCCAATCATGTTTCTAATTCAGAGTTTGATTACTTCTGAACAAAATTTCATCTACCACTAGCAATTTCCCATCAGATACTGCTTTTACATATAGAGTATTCTACATAGAACATAATGCCTTTGTTTTTAATTTTGTTTCTAGAAAGAAGAATGTCCTTTCACTTCTGAAAAGACAGAAGGTCAGGTGTGACTTTCAAAACTGATGTTTATGATGCTCTCACTGGAATCTTATTAACAGTCTATACCAAGCAAAAACTCAATCCCAGTTCATTTTATACAGCTTTCTGCTTCAGACAGATAAAAAGAATTAATATTTCTGGAGCTAGTCATAAAACCATTCTGAAGGCATATTTCTATAAACTGTTCCTGCTACCACATGCTGAAAAACAAGATTAGTTAAACAAGATTAACTGAAAACACAAGAATGTTCCACTTCCTATTGTTCAGGCTTGTTTCTTCCTTAATGCACAAACTGTCAGACTGATCAGTGATCCAGTTAGTTTAATTATTTTATCTGAGCTGTTAATATCAGATACTCCAGAGCAAAACAGATGTCAATTATTCTCAGCAGATCTGAGAGCATCACTTTGGAAGACAGTCCTTGCCTTCTATGTCCAAGAATTCGCAATTCCAGTAAATAATCTTAGCATCAGCTTTCACTTTTAAGTTCCTCCAGCTCTTCTGAAAAGCTATTACTCTGACTTAACTGCCGCTGTGAACACATCAGCTTGGTTTAATGTCCTATCTATTTTTTATTTTTTATTAAGCACCCAGAAGAGCAAGCACCACTCTAGCATTCAGCATGGTGAAAACAGAGCAAATATTCTCTTCACAATATCTGGGTCCTTCTGGATGGTTCTCATTCAAGTTTCACAAAATCACCAATTCTCTATAAAGTTCTACTTCTTAGATACAGGCTTGCATACACAGGTTTTGTACATATGTTTCCATTACTGACTCTTCATAGTACCTTCTTGGCATATTCTAGATGATGTTCTATGTAGCATGATTTATGTATTTTTACTTTGTTACCTCCATTTGACTTCTAGAATTTTAACTGTTTTTTCCTAATCTTTACATTTTTTTCTCCTCCTTCCTCATTTACCTATGGGTATGTAAGAATCCATTTCTGCTTCAACATACAGAAGCAAGACCCATAATGCACACAAGGTCAGGGGGGCTTCCATCTCCCAAAACCAGACTGCTTTCTCTCACTCTTATTTTTTAATCCACAATCAAAATCAAAGACAATTATATCACTTCTAAATTATCAAATGTACCATGTCTTTTCTCAGCCCTCACCTGAGTGAGTGGGTCACTTTGACATAAGGGGGTCTAAACTGTACAAGATAAGAAGGAGAAAAGCAGTCTGGGCTAGGCATCCTCTGGTACTTCTAATATCAGTGCATCATTTAAGGTCTCCACATATGGCTGAGAGCATACCAAAGGACAGAGGTCAAAACCTGTCACATATTAACAGCTCACAGCCTTCATAAAAGGTAGCATGTCACTGGACACTTATACTGCACTAGATGGATCCAGAAAATCTGTTTAAAGCTAGCACAGAAAAAAAACCAACATCTACCAGGATAGAAAGGTGAGCTGTTTAGAAGATGTATGAAGTATTTTCACTACTGAAAGGTAGAAGACTACAGTTAAGCCCCAAATATTTTGTCTGCATTGAAAGAAAACAGGATTCTTTTAAAACACTTTAAGTGGCCAATTCCAGAAGAGACAGCCCTGGCTGGTCCAGAGATTCTGTAAATGCTCCTGGAGGAGCATCTAGCTTTAGATGATAAACACTGAGCAGCCAGCGACCAAGGAGTCTTGTTAACTGTAATCCAGAATTGAGTTTCATATTTCAGTCTCATATGCTAACTTCATTTCTACACATAATTAGCAGCTTACCTTTGTATGTTCCTCACTACATCTTTGTTCTACATTTTTTACAATCTTGTCTGGTGATACAGGAAAGCTGAGGCGAAGCTAGCAAAATTGAGGCTTACCATGTTTCAGAGATCAGCAAGTCTAAACAGAGCACTGTGCAGGCTTCAAACACAGCTAGAGACTTTGGAGATTGGAGGTGACATCCTAAGATTTTGGGTCTTGGGGAGGTGTTTTCACAGACTAACACCCTCTCTGTAAAGAAACTTTTCAGAACTCCAAGCATCATTCAAAACATCACAAATTATTTTAGCACCCTGAATCTATTCTTGTGCTTTGACTTGAGGGGTTTTTGAAGCTGCCTCCTCATTTTCAAGTCCAAGCCTTCTAGCCCTGAGACTGCACAAGGCCTTTTCTCTGTGTGTGTCTGTTTGTTTATTGGGGAAAGAGTGTTTGCATAAAGACATCTAATTATATCACAATTCTTGTTTATTAATGGCTTAGATATTAGTATTTCCTGAAACAATGCCAGTGTATTCTCTTATTACAAACAAACCACGTGTGTCTTAGCACTTACTGCTCCAAGAACACTCATGTTAGGAATTAGTCTTTACGACTTGGCATTTCACATCATTTAACACAGGTGGCTGTGGGAAGTCACTGCCTTATTAGATCATTTCTCTTTGTTCTTATTTATCCCTATTACTCTTGGGAGCATTTTTCTATAATCTTCATTGTATAAGAAGAAGAAATATTTCTATGCTTAAAAAAAAAAAGCAAGACAAAACACACACACCTGTTTTTTCACCTTAGTATCACAAAACTTTTTTGCATAAGGAGATTTGTCTCAATTCCAGTGCAGGTAAGGAGACTACCTGCTTTATGTTTACTGAAAAGAGTCACACTGGCTGAGAGTGCTCCTCAGGAGAGTGAGCACCCAGGGAGGGCAACTTAGCCCATCAGCTCAGTGCTTCCTCCCAGCTCAATCCTAAATGCCAGCAGCCTGAGCTGGCTGAGAGTTCCTCAGCCATGAAAATAAATGTGTTTTGCTCTCCTGATCTTGAAAAAAGGAAAATCCAATTTGACACTAAAATAGGGCAAATTGTCAGAAGGAGTTTTTGGGAGGACTGAAGAAAAAACAATAGGTACAAAGCCAGCAGGACTCAGATGTGCACTTGGTAACTTTGGATGCAAACAGGACTCTGAATGCATTTGCCCTCCTCCCCTGCTCCTTAATACCTTTACTCAGCAATGAATTAGTGCTTCTAACCTTCCCTTGAGAGAAAACAGGCTGAGCTAAACCTGCTCTTTTTGTGACTAAAAGCAGAAGTCAGCATAATTCCAAGAGAGCACAGCACAGCTTGCCATGCTGGCTGAAAGGAGTAAGAAGGAGGTGAGACATCACCTGGAGGGAGTTAAGGTTAACAAGAAAAATAATGCTATTTTATGTTCTTCCTTCTGCAGACATTCAACTTTTCAACACTTCAAAGAAGCCTTGAGATTCTGGACTACTCAGTCTGACAAAAAAAATTATGACCCTCAGTATCAAATAAAATTCATTAATTCTACGCAGGTTCCCTAAGTCATAGCAGGGCACAAAACTGCACCTACTTTGGACTAACTTTATGACAAGTAAAATCTCACTGCTACATATTGACCTTGACAGGGTATGAGGGAGATGTGAGTCAGTGTTAGAAACCAGGCATTAAAACAGCAAGATGTAGTAAAACATACTCAGTAAAATGGTCCAAACTAGGAGCATGCTCTGAGTTAGGAAAAGGACATGTCAGAGTGAATTTTTTCGCAGCACATTAAATCCACCTCTGTAAATTATCATCACCATCCAGTTTTGCCTGCCAGTGATCTCACCAACAGGAAAACCCAAATCATTCTAAGCATCCTGCCTGTCACTCCATCCTTCCCATTTTCTCCCTCTTTTCTTTACCCCACTCCCTTTCTCAGAACTTTTAAACCTCTTAACCTATTTCAACCAAAATTCCTTAGGAAGTTTCATCTTTTCCTGAGAATCAGTGCCCGAGTAGTGAGGAGAAATCCATGTTAGTGACTACTTTGAGAAACACTGCTGACAGAGCTCAGCAACAGACGATTACCTAGTGACAATAAGAGCATAAACATCAAGTGATGTTTACCTAGCACAAGATTAGCATATACTCAATAATATGACATTTCTACCTAGCAAAACCAATTACTATAAGCGAAGTAAACATGTTCTTGACAGCTTACCATACTCCCTAATGAGTATGCCCAATTGAAAGACTTGATGCTTATACTCAATTATGTGGGTTCAGGACAACTTGAAAAGAAAACCTTTTAAGTTTTGGGGCAGGAAGAAGGGTTGGTAATGGAACTGATCCCCAGGAAGACCAAGAGTCAGAGCTCTTCTCAATGTTAACAAAACTTGAAATGCAGCCTCTGCAGATTAAAGTGACACCTCCAACAACCCCCTTCTGTTCCATCTACAAGAAATACAGCAGTCTCATCCATGAAAAGAGAACAAACAGACATAAGATTAAAAGATATAATTAAAACTTTCATATAACTTTAATTTTGAGAAAGACAGAAACACATATGATGAATGCTAATCAAGCTGCTTAATGTATTTCTGGCATACATTTCAAAACTGAATTAACATAGTACAGAAAGTGAACAGAGTAAAACTCTACTCAAGAGGGAAGATACTTGGCTACTGTGATAGATGATGATATGAAATAATTATGTGCTATGTGCTAAACTGTCAGAAGGGAGCATTCAAAACAAGTAAGAAATAAAGATGAAAGGCCGGGACTTTCTTCCCCTTTGTCCTTTTCAATGTTTTCTCTATGGAACAGGTTGTTTGAAAGAGAAATTTAGAGCATAACATGATTGCCACATTCTCATAATCAGTAAGCAAAACTTTCATAGCAGTATGTGAAAGATGTTTTAAAAAATGAAGTGGTATTTTCAAAGCTGATGATAATGGGAAATCCAAGGAAATTCGGACTTCTATTAAAAAATAAAAAAAGCAAATGTTATCTGAAATTCAACCAATTAATTCTGAAAGCAGAGATGAGCAAAAATTGAAAACAATTACTCATATAAGACTAAGACAATTACTCCTCCAGCAGAAGTAATTGATCACAATGTTTCCAGATAAGCACATTTGATCCAGTGTACATCTGAGAATGGTATTTCTCCACTGCTCATTATGGAATTGGTCCAAATGAATTGTTAAAATGTCTATGTAAGTCAGAGTAATGTTTCAGTTTTGAGTAAATGTACCAACTTACTTAAATGAGCAAGGTTTAAGACACCAAAATCAAGAAGTAAATTTACTTCATAATTACTTAAGATTCATAGAATCACAGAATAGTTAGAGTTGGAAACGACATTAAGATCACCTATTTCCAACCCCCCTGCCATAAGCAGGGACACCTCACACTAAACCACGTCACCCGAGGCTTCTTCCAATCTGGCCTTGAATACTGCCAGGGATGGAGCACTCACAACTTCCTTGGGCAACCCATTCCAGTGCCTCACCACCCTAACAGGAAAGAATTTCTTCCTTATAGCCAATCTAAACCTCTCCTGTTTAAGTTTTAACCCGTTGCCCCTTGCCCTGTCACTACAGTCCCTAATGAAGAGTCCCTCCCTAGCATCCTTATAGGCCTTTAATTAAATAATGAACCAAAACATGTATTCTGTTCTGCACTAGCTGTTTGAAAATAAATTACAAGATTGTAACAGAGGAAGTTATCGTATAATTGTAACCTTTAGACATAAATGTTTGTAAAGAGATTGGAGTGGGGGGGAGGGGAAGAAGGGTCTTTCACCCTGAACTTTTTTTTGAGTTTTGTGGGTTTTGTTATAAAGGACAGAAAATATTTTGTCTTATTGGTTCAGGAAGCAGCACATATTTGAACCTACAGTTATAACAGTGCTACCTACCCAGGCACTACATCCTAAAGCAAAGTATAAAATTATAGGGACTGCAAAATACATCATGGATTAGATGAAATAATCATAAAATCATAGAATCACAGAATCATATAGCCATACAATCATAGAATGGTTTGGGTTGGAAGGGACCTTAAAGATCACTTAGTTTTAACCCCTCTGCCATGGTCAGGGACACCTTCCACTAGACTAGGTTGCTCAAAGCCCCATCCAACCTGGTCTTGAATGTATGAAACGTCCTTGGGATTGGGTAAGTATAGAACAATCACAATATCTGAGGACATACACAGAGTCCAAGAATACTGACAATTATACATTTTCTATAAGCAGGTGAAGTTACTGCTTTAAACCTTACTGCTTACAACTGCAAATATTTTTAGAATAAGCTCTGTCCTGAGATTTTTCATTTTAACAGTCATTTTGTATTTAAAGCATGACTTTTAACTTTTCAGAGAAGACTCCAAAGACTGTCATAATGTACACATGTTCATCAGTCACACCATGATAACCATTCATGATAACTAGTCATTCAGGTCTACCACAAGCACAGTAGCCAAAATTAAGTAACAACTGAAAGTAGACAGAATAAGACCCTTTGGTTACACCTTAAGCTCATCAGCTACCCTGGGGTTGGGAAGGTGAAATACGATTGATGTTCATTTACCTACTAACAATTTTCCCTTTACTCTGATTAAACATGTTGTTGTTGAAGTTGAAAACACAGCACTGAACCAGCTACTAGGAAGGAGAAGAATGACTGCTACAGCTGAACCCAGGACACATGATTTTGTCAAAAGATTGTCAAAAGTCTTTCCAATGACTGCTTAGAGTGTTTCTTGTATTATTAATGGCTCTTGATGGACTGCTACTTAATGAGTCTATGTCTTTATGCCTGAAAGAATACTTTGCAAGTGTTTTTGCAGGAAGCCTATACTAATTAAACTTATTCCCATATAACATCAGCAAGTATTATGCATTTATTTCTTCATCTTTCTTGACTTAAAGGCCAGGTTAGTTAGTAACAAAGGTGGTAATAGTTGGACTAGGGAGGAAACAGAGCCTGTGAATGGAGAACAAAGTTCAAAATTACATATAAAAGTTTCTTTGCAGATTGTTGGAGGCATAAAAATAATTTATTTTTCCAAGCTCACCAATGGGGTTTGAAAAAAAAAAAAAATACCCAAAACAAAAT
Organism: Agapornis canus; assembly: GCA_036873685.1. Lineage (NCBI taxonomy): Eukaryota > Metazoa > Chordata > Aves > Psittaciformes > Psittacidae > Agapornis > Agapornis canus. Next base: position 14,552 of record JBAFWW010014815.1, read on the forward strand.
CATTTGGCTGGTGAGCACTGCAAAATTTGCCAGGCATTCCAGGAATGCTTCCAACTTCCTTAGGTGGTTTGGCAACTAGGAGTCTATGGTTAGAGGTGAAAACAAGGGAGAAAACACAATAATTAAAAGTGGAAACATTTTCTTCAGGCTAAAATATGTTTTAAAACTGTACAGTGTAATGAAGCAATACAGCTCCTTTAAAGAGAGGAGGAACAAGCAACCAATGATTTAGGGCTACAGAGATGATTAGGAGATTACAACATCTCACATATGAAGAGAGGCTGAGAGGCAGGATAATGCTCAGCAGTATCATACACATGGGTATGTGTATGAATGACTCATGCAGGACAGTAGAGAAGATGAAGGAGGACTCTTATTAGTGGTGACTAGTTAAAGGACAAGAGGCAACAGGTACAAGCTCATATACAGGAAATTCTGCTTAAGCATATGAAAAATTTTTTTTACTGTGAGGCTGCTCAGTTGTTTGCTGTCTTATTCTTACTTGCTGGTAACAAAAATGTGTGTTTATTAACACTGAAAAAATTTCCACATCCTGATAGAACAGAAAGAATAGTCAAGTGTATTTTTCAGATAGAAAGAATTAGATATACAAAGGTGTGGGGGTCCTCAAATTTAGGCATCTAATGTCGATACTAAAATTTGGTCAGCTGAATAACTCTCTGTGCTCTCCTGGCTGTGATAACTAGGAGCTTGGTTCTGTTGGCTGGACAAAATTTTCTAACACATTTTAGATGCCCTGAGTTTTCCAAAAGACTCTGGCAATATGCTGCTTCCTAAAGGAGGTCTGAGTCCCCACTTTGGATCATCTCAAGTGGTCTTTCATGTCCATATTCAGGCAGCTAAGGCATGTAGCTAATATCCATTAATTACAATTACAGTGGAGGCACCCAGCGCCTATTATAGATTCTAATAGAAAGTAAGCATTGAAATATTTTGTAGATCTGTGCTTAAACTCCGTTATGTGAGGAATATTTCCTGGACCTTTGAATAGTGCTTCTCTCAGTAAGACCGTGATTTGACTAAGGCTTTTTTTCCTACTATTGTATCAATTTTACTTAATTAAAAAGAGAGCCCAAGAACTGAAGCTATAATTTCATAGGCAGTAAAAAAAGCTACTAACTAAAATCAAAGAGTATAGACTCTTCTCAATATCCTTAAATGTTTTATCTCACAGGAGAGCAAAACTGCTGAAAGCTGTGCAAGCGATAGAAATCCATATGTAAGAGGAAATTTATCATTGAGATAAGTGAAGAATGTCCCTATCACTTCAAAAACCATTGCATCATGTGGAAACGTCCATTTGTTTTGGGTAGACCAGTTTAGAATTAAATGTGGATAAATTATGAAGAAAGATCACATTCAAGCTCATAAAAAATGCTTAATCATCTTCCTATTGTAACTATATTAGTTTGCTGGTGCATCAAGTTGTAGATGACAAATAAGTTATATGTTAGGATGCAGTAGTTACATATCGGTCTATTCCAAGCAGGCATGAAAAGGAGTCAAAGTATCAACAATTTTTTCTAAAATAGATAGCATTGAGCAGTTAAGATAAAATAAAAAATAAAATAAAAAAAAAAAAAAGACTTATAAATTTGCATTGTAGAAATTTTTCTTTAAAAGAATTATAATCTTCATTGCTATCATGTCTGGAAAGTTATAAAAGTTATCCTGTCAGGTTTTTTTCTTGGGTTTCTCCAAGTATCATACTAAAATTCTACAGTTAAATAAAATAAGAAGGATTATAGCAATTTTCCGCTGTTGAAGCCCACTATCTTTGCTCAGTCACCTAAATCACTTTCCAAAAGGTATACAATTCTCACAAGTAACTCCTCATAACAGAAAGCTTTTTCTGCATGATTGGTTGAGCTTTGAAAAATGCAGAGATTTCCTGCACTGAGAAAGACATCTTTGGTACTAGGAGGTATTCAGCAATTGTACATAATGAAGGATGTACATTAATCAATATAGCAAATTAATTTCTTTCATAATCAAAATGAAACATTTTTTTACCAAGGTCAAACTGATATAAAGCAGTTTACCAGGTGTCTTGCCACTCCTGTTGATCACAGTTGCAAAGAACACAATTTCCATTTACATGGGAAAATCCTTATTTTATGCTATGCACTCATATCTCTTCTTTTCAAAAGCCTTTGCAACTTCTGACACATGGATTCTACCACAGGCCAGCAGGAAAGAGAGAATTTCATGGAAGACTGTTGTTAAAACATGGCAAACCAAAGCACTCAATAGAGAGAGTTCCGTATCTTGCATTTCCTTGGCAAAGCCCACAAGAGAACACAGCACAGGATGAGTGATAGGGAGATATCTTTTCAGCCTTATCTGCTATAGCCATTTAAGTCAGATGCTGGACCCATACCAAAAACCAACAAATGCAGCGTATGTTTGGTCTACATAGTATATCCCATTCTCACCTTACATCTGTGAGAAACTTCTCTGTTGAACTCTCTCATTTAAGTAAAAGGTTGCTTATTTGGTAATGGACATTGTTACATGCTTACGCATGCCATGGCTGAATACTGAATAACTAATGAAGTTTTTGTTTGCTGACCACTTTATTGAAGTAGCTAGCAATTTCAGTATTAACCCTAAAGTTAGATAGGACATTTTCTAGACAACATTAAAGCTATCTTTTGCAACACTCTCAAAATGTGCCTTTGCAAATGACATCTCTTTGTACTGTCCTGAAAAATTTCTAAATCCCCATGACACAGTTGTGGTTTTGCTATTTGGAAATTAGGGTATGACATCAATATTTTGTGTTAATATAAACTCATGTGGTTTTTCAGTAAATCATGTGTAAAATCATTATATCCAAGAGAGGCAGAGAATAATGTTGCATGATTCTTTAAAGAGGTTGCAAGGGGAACTCTAATTTTAGAGATGGGAGGCAAAAATAAAACCTGCTTCTTGTCTTTCAGGTCTGGGTACTTCATAGTGGACAGACTAATCTGAAGCGGGAATGGGCTGCTCACACAGTCATGAACACCTTCCTGCAGTGGCACTTAGTCCTTCCAATTTCACATACCAGCACAAGAAAAGAGAATAGCAGCTATATGAACCTGATTTGGGATTAATAAAAGAGCAATGCTGTGTATTCTGTGCAAAAGAGTAAACAAAGAATACAGCCTTCCCCAGATATATGGAAAATCTAAACAAAACTTCTCATTGTTTTCACAGATGTACAAAGTGACTAAGGACTTTGGGTACAGGAGCTGAAATAAGAAAATGTACTTCAGATTGGGTGGAAATCAAGACCCAGAAAGGGAAATATTTATTTAAAAATTGTAAATCAAAGAAGTGACAACTTGCCGTATCAATATAATTTTTATCATATTAAAAACTATCAATAAACAACCAATGTAGAAAGGTATATTTTTTTTCCTTAAAGCCAAGTGACTTGAGATGTTTAACTATGCTAAAAAGACATGTTCATGATTATTTCAAACATATGCACATATTTAGTATCTAGTCATGCAAACAGTATGTTAGAGAGTAAGGAGCTTTTGGCATATGTAAATACAAATGTGAAAATGCACCTGCCCTTTTATGTTTGTCCACAATAATCATCTAATTTAAACATAAGAGCAGCACAAACTTTGGAGAAACAGATTTCAGTCACTCATATAACAGAAAGCTACCACTTTCTTTTACTTGGTTCAATGAATTAATGATCTGTTAGGAAGTCATTAAACAGAAACTGGTCACTGTTCAAGACGGGAACTTACTCTCTTTGCATACAAGTAAACAGGCCATATCATGAGGACTTTCAGCATGGTATTTGTCTAGAGATTATTTAAGATTTATATTTTAGGAATATTTATCAAAGGAAAGGTAGGAGTGAAAAATTTGGAGGAAAAAAGAGGCTTATGAAAGGTGGAAGCAAGGACAGGCGGCCTGGGATGAACAGGGATGTTGTCCTGGAAGCTAGGGAACATGTAAGGAAAGCTAAGGCCCAGTTAGAATTAAACATAGCTAGGGATGTTAAGGATAACAAGAAGGGATTCTATAGGTACATTGTGAATAA
>JBAFWW010014815.1:18720-30236 GCA_036873685.1 Agapornis canus
CCCCTTCAGATACTGGAAGGCTGCTATGAGGTCTCCACGCAGCCTTCTCCAGGCTAAAGTACTAGCAAACAGACAGAGTCATTCATCAGCTCATGGTACCTACTCATAATGTCCTGAATTTGTGAAAACTATAATATTCACAGCATGTCAGTGAAGCAAGAGAAATCTTTGTATTTCAAAATGAGAAAAAAGTTGTATTCTCTCAAGGCTTTGAAAAACTGGACCAGACTTCTCACTCGACTGTATTTCTTTCAAAAGAAGCTGATTCCATCAGTAGCAAGGCCATTTATCAGCAGTAATCACTTTTCACCATGCATGAGATACACTTCAAAATGGAACTGTGTCAGCAACAGACAAAGCAAGTCTGTGTTTGAAGAGGAATGGCTAAGCCCTTTTTTCCTTTCCAGAACACCCCCATCACCACCTCTGATCTACAAGGCTATTTCTATAAATACATTAACCTAGTATAGTCTGCAGAGATCAAAACTGGAAAATCAGATAAGTTCTTAGAGCACTACTCATTATTGCTACCAAGGCACTGGATTAACTTCACATGCTTAGTTATGACTTAGGTAAATGCACTCTGCATTCAGGGCTACAAATGCTGTGAAACCCTTAAAGGAGATTACTGTGTTAGCTATGGCTTCAGTGTTTTGCTCAATCAAGACTGTGCTGAAGAACCTGATACAAAAACTGACAGAAGCTCAGCCCTAACTCTCTGAGTTCACTGAATGCTGTTAAAGCTGTCCTTTCTGCAAGCTATTGCTCTGATATAAATGACAGATGACTTTACCGAGCCAAAGAACAAACCTGCAAAATTAAACAACTACTTGTAAAAAATGACTTATTCTATAAACAATTCTAAATTATGGTTGATGATTTCTCTATATACTTAATATACTGGAAGGCTAAGTTATTTATACTTTTAATTATCCTTGCAGTGATCTAAAAATGACATAAAAATCAATGCATGCTCATTAGCTACTGAATTCTTGCCAAAATTTAAATAATATGGAACACTAAGAAGTGCAGTGCTTCCACAGCCTACAGTAACTTCCTTTGGAAAAAACACTTTCTTTACAGAATCACTGCTGCTGTCCTAAAGCAAGCATCTGTCATCTTGTTCTAACATTGTTCATTATTCATCCTCGATAGCTGAGAGTGTCAAGCATGGTTTTTGAGCAAATCTTCCCTAGGATCTTTACTAGTTGCATGGTATCCCAAACCAACAGGTACTAAAACAGGAGACAAAAGAGTGAAGAAGGGAAATTTAACCCACTGGTGTCCTTGCAAGGAAATGAGCTAGAGGAACATATCAAGGAAAGCTAGAAGACAAGAGAGCAGTGATCCAGGGACCCACACGAGGAGGTGCTTTTTTTAGATTTATTGCAATGTAGTACAGTGGCCAGCATCAGAAGCTCACCTCTAAGATTTAAACCTTCATTTTTTTTTCACTGCATCATTAGAGAGAGAGGATGAAGGCTTATTTAACTGAACTTCTCACTTCCAGGTAGCCTTAAATACACTCTCCTGTAAAGCATTCTTGTCAGAAAGTAGCTGATATATAATCCTTATAATAAATTTACACCTTATACATAGTACAACATATATATAAAACATACATACCAATTCATATTATACAATTGTGCATACTTCTATAAATTATTAAAAATAGATATAATAGGTGCATACACAGACACACAACCATTAATATGAGTCTTCGGTCTTTTTTCTGAGTAATTCATATTTTGAATGGAAAAACTATGTATTTTTGGAGTCTGGTCAAAAAGTTATCTAGAAATCCACTAAAAACAATTCATCAGGTTTAAAATGCCTTATTCTACAAAATGTAAGTCCTTCTTGAACTTTCAATGTGTCACCATTTGAAAAGGACAAGTTATTTAATACCAATAAAAATGGCTTATAAAGAAAATTCAAATTTAACCTCACCAGAGTATTGTCTGCCCATTACCATAACATTTTTCAAAAGGGCTGACATAAGAAGTATCAAATGTTCTTGTAATATTTCAATGGTCCTTTTAAGTAAAATTATGGTATTCGCTCCAATGAATGCCTTTGTGATTTAAAATAGATACTCCACAGTTTTCTTATTTCTAACTCCAATATGTAGCACAGACTAAACAACTCATGCTAAAAGCTATATTAAAAGGCAGCAGATTAAATTATCTTGTTTGCATTAGACAAATGCATACAAATATAAACTACCTAAACGTATGTATTTAAAATTATTTTACTACTTCTTGACATGCTTTGATTATTTTAAACTATTTAAGTGAAGTCTATAGTATTTAAGACTGTCTATCTCAACCAGTAGAAGTACAAGCACAAGCCAAATTCTCTTCCTTTTGCTTCCAACCAACATTTTCATTACACTCAACTGTTCTATATTAACTTAAATGTAACTACATTGGTTTTGGGATAGTTATTTAAAAAATGCTGTGAGCACAGATGAAGCCTGTGTATAGCGCACAGAATAATAGAATCAACTAGGTTGGAAAAGATCTTTAAGAACAAGTCCAACCGTTACTCAGGACTCCAAGTCCACCACTGAACCACGTTACTAAGGGCCTCATCTACATGGTTTCTGAAACCTTCCAGGGATGGTGATTCCACCACCTCCCTGGGAAACCTTTTCCAATGTTTGAAGACCCTTTTGGGGAAGAAATTTTTCCAAATACCCAATCTAAACCTCCCTTCGTGCAGCCTGAGGCTGTGACCTCTTGTCCTGTCTACTTATTACTTGGGAAAAGAGACCAGTCAACGTCCTCTGTTCGTCCTCCTTTCAGGTAGTTATAGAGAGAGATGAGGTTCCCCCTGAGCCTTTTTTTCTCCAGACCCAGTTACCTCAGCTGTTCCTCATAAGACTTGTGCTCCAGACCATTCACCAGCTTTGTTGCCCTGGACCTGATCCAGCAACTCAATATCTCTCTTTACAAACGGCCCAGAACTGAACACAGTAAAGTAGTGAAGGGCAAAAACAGAAAACCAAAACCTGTTGGTATATTGTGCCAAGATAGGCAAGGTTGTTTATAAGTAGATTATTCCTTTGAAGTACAGAAAGCTATCTCAATATAATGCAACTTTTGCATGGAAATAAATCTAAAGATTTTAAACCCATCCAGGAGTGACTTTGCCTTGGAGAAAGGAATTTCAATGTAATGCTCAACATACTTCTCCAGACTAAAGTTTTTCGGGTGTTCACCAACTGCTTTGCTATATTACCTTCCTTCCTCCCTCCACCTGCCTGCTATTTAATTTCAAAAGCATTAATTTTAAGTTGCAACCTATATCACCCATAAAATATTTTTATTCCACTGCAAAACAGCACCAACTGTACAGCCTCTGCAGAAGATGAAAAAGAATTTCAGCTGCAAGAATCACTGAAATAAAGCTCAAACCTCACAAGGAAAACAGCCAGCATTGCTGGGCTTGTGATGCTTAAACATATATAGACATAATAGGAAAAAAACATGGTAGCCAGAACTAAACAGATTCACAACGTATTTTCTTGAAACTACTATTTTTCAAATTCCCTACATCATTTTTGCCTAGCTGGGTGCAAGAGCAGAACTCACATGCTAATTCAGAAGTTCTATAATACCAAGAAAAGCACAGGAGCTTACTCTTGCTGGGTATTGCCTAAAGTTTGCTCTGACTGCTCTTGAACATTCACACCATGCAGAATCACTGGCATAGATCCAAAGTACAATGTAATTACAGACTTCTCAGCAGCAAAGCAACATGGTCCCACTAAAAGTAGAAGCAAATTAATCTCATAAAAACTGCATGGTCAAAGCTTTAGAATGTGTTTCTTCACTTTAATGGTTGTGTTAAGGCTTTAAGCTGCAGGTTTTGAATGCCTTACAGCATCCAAGGTGGAAAGAAGTCAAATAATTTTTCTGAAAACAATAAAGACCAAACTGCTGTAGCCAGATGACTGCTGATAATTCACCATCATGGAGCCATGATGGCACTACTGATGGTCATCACCATCTAGACTAGCAACAGTTCTATGACTCTAGACTGAAGTTTTCTTGGATATGCCTACAGCTCAGAATGAAGGAATAGCTCTGCCTGCTCCTTAAAATACCTTTCTTCACCTTTAGCACATCTTGATTCCTTCCTGGATACATCTTACACTAAATTAGAACAGATGGCTCATAATTTCCTTATGCATAGCAATAACTACAGACTATTGTGCTGGGTTAGAATGCTGAGGACGCAGAGCAGCGTGCGACTGACATATTGCTAAAAGCCTGACTGGTGCCATCTTACTTATAGGGAATAACAAATGTGAGCAGCAGCACCAATGACCTAAAAAGCCTCCCTTCCCAGCATGTATCAACCAAGGACTCCAATTCTGAGGTTACCTTTTCTTTCTCTTTCTTTTAAACCTTCCAACACTTCAGGTATGTAGAAAAATAAGGGCCACTGCCCTGGCAAATAGGAGTAAGCCTCTTCTAGTAACTCTTATTTTGTGAAGGGTAGAACTATACAGTAGGGCTGTAGGAAAACCAACTACTATGTAAAATCTTCGTCAGAACTACTGGTGACATCAATATGGTTACCCTACAGTAAATGCAAAATAATTCCAGGTAACTTCCCTTGAAAGATTCATGTAATTTTGAGGAAGTGTTTCCACTTCCAGGGATACGGATGTCTGGTGGACCTGCTGCCTTCCTCAGCAGCCTCTTCTTGCAATTGCTGTTTTCAACCTGTATGTTTTTCTGATCAGAAACATTAACAAGGATGCTCTCCTCTATACAGCCACCTGTTTTATAACAATTGTGCTTTCTCCTGGGCTACACATCCACCAAACTCTCATACAGGAATGATTTTACAGACTCTTTCCTCCCTCTTTTCCCTCCCACGGGTTGGAAACTCCAATGAAAACACTGTAGAAAACACTGGAAGACACAGGAGGAAGATGTATTTATCAATACTGGCATGTCTTGAGTTTTGAATTCCCAGGTGCTATCAACAGTACTACCTTCCTGAGAAGCATTTAAACTCTTCATGAAATTATAACCTTAATTTAAAAATTATCATAACGAGATGTTAAATTGCAGAACATAAAACATGTGGTATCAAGTATCTTATCACAAATACAAGGCATTTTACCTCAAACATAAAGCTTCCCTAAGTACAAATACTATGTTCAGTATCTGAGAATTAATTAGCACCATGTAAAATGTGAAAGGTTCATCAAAAGTCAATCAAAAAGCCCAAATCCACCGTTAAAAACAGTGGAAAGGAACATGAAATACAAAGTTAAATTTCTGAACTATTTCAGTATGAAAGATTTCAAAACCCCTTGATCAGATTGCTAAGACTCACTGAAGGTCAGAGGCTTAAGAAAGAGAAGACCTATGTCATTTGAAATTGCTTTTAATTCACTTCAGTTCTCCCAGCCAGTTCCCAGATGAGCAAATTATTCAGAAGTTTAAAGCTAGAGACAGCAAAGACAACTTAGCTTTCAAGGAGGAGTAGAACATCTCATAATGAAAAAAGGGGCAGGGAACCAAAGCGCACCACTGTAGCAAGGCATTTTATTAGTACATCTATTTCAAAAGAAACTAGTATACAATGTCCACGATTTAAGGACAACATCTATACTTACCATTCTCGACCTCCTATAATAGTTCTAAGCATCACAAATGCAAGTACACAAACTATCCTGTTATTTCAGCTCCTAGTTTCAACTGTGATTGACTTGTTTTCCAGTTTCATCTGTTTTAAGTTCTCCTTTGCTCACCAGGACATTACTGGAGTTACTTGGTTTGCTTGCCCAAAACAGCGACCAGCTGATTTGCAATTGGTAAATATGATTAAAATATCTACAGAGTAGCAGCAACTGTCATGTGTGCCCAGTTTCAATATCCATTATTGACAAAAATCTCAAATCTCAAAAAAAACCCCAAACAAATAATTCAAGAGATGAAAGATAACGGCTCGGAGTTTTGTCAGATTTAAAGATTATTTTATCAAATCTGCGTTCAAAAAAGCAGAATTTTATATCCAGGCTAAGTCATTCTATAAAAAGTAAGGTGAATACAATGATGTTCCAAGACAATATTCCCATTACTTATTGAAACAAAACCTAATTATTATCTGGGTCATGGGAGAGATTATATATTCCTGTTGTATCTACAGTATAAAAATACATGCACATGCTGCTTAAAGGTCAGCACTTGTAGCTTTATCAGTCATCTAGAACATTTATGCATCTGTATCCTCTCATACTGATCTTAAGGTCCTTTCCAACCCGAACTATTCTATGATTCTATGGCTCAGTGTCACTGCTTGTAAAAATGGGAATACCAGTCCCAGCCACATTCAGGCTCATGTTTTTTCCTCAATGCTTTTTTAGGATGGTGCTGCCTGTTTACCTGCAGACTGCCCTGAGTAGACTGCTAGTGAATGTAAACTCTTTCAGAGGAACCTCACTGAACAGCTTTTCAGAGCTAGTTGACAGAATGCCTTGATGAACAGGGACCTTTGCAAAGACAATGAAGGATAGTTTCTCAGTTATAGTTCCAAATCAGGTTTCTGACACTGGCAACATAAAATTAACCTTTGCTAAGTAACTTACACCCTTAGGCATTGCAGCAAATGTGCAATGTTATGGATTTTTCTGGTGGTGTGTGGGAATTTAAGTCTGAGGATGGAATACCCTATACAATAGTATCTGGACATGCCAGCAGAAGTGATGAATGCATTTTCATGAGACGGCAGCATCATTGTGTCTGATCCTTCAGTTGTGCCTCTGAATGATCTACAGAATGGAAATCAGATATTAACTCTGAAATGCTGGCAGAGGCACACTCTTAGAGATTTGGTAAAAGGAAGTCAGAAGCAAAGCTTAATTCAAAACAGCAAATGCTGAAAATGAAAATGGCAGGAAATCACCCAAAGGAAAATTGCACGAAATAGTGTAGATATTTATCAATTATCAGCTCTCACAAAAGAAGGAATGGCTAATTCGTTGAGAGAGACAAAGAACGAATTTAAGTTTCTGGACACACAAATTGCTCAGATCTACAAAAGCAAAACTGTATAAAGCAACTCTGTTGCTTTGAAAGTGTGTAACTTAAAACTTTCTACCAACCACACTATGACCTCTTGTAAAATATATTTCTACTTAAAATATTAGCTTCAATTTTCATACTTTAATTAAATGGGCTAATTTTACATCAGATTTTTAATTTCCAAGCCCTTAGAAACACATTCATTTCCTAATTACTGAAAGAGAACAAGAGGGAATTGAACACAATGTATCTCATGAAATTAATTCCATTTAATTCTCCTTCTAGAGCTTCCTGGGAAAAGGCAGTAGGGAGATGCTAAACTGAGCTCCCAACAGAGATATACATGACTAAAAATTACTTTACAGAGAAAGAATTGAGATTTGGGTGCTGAAGAGTGAGGTTAAGAAATCAGATTAATTGTACATGAGAATTAATCCTCCTCCCAGGGAATGAAGCAGATCTTTTTCATCTTCTGGCTTTTTTTTCTCCCTCAGTGTCACAAGTATTTTCCTTCTAGCAATGATAAAAGTTTTCCACTGCTGGGTCCTAGTGTAGTGAAATGGCCTTAAAATTCAAGAGATGCTGTCAATCCATATTTCTTTTTATGTTAGTGGTTAATAGTAACTTTGGTTTTGCAGTAAAGGGATACAGAGGAAAGATCCTTCATACTTTTCCCCATGATTTAAGTTCTATGTTCTTCATTATTTAAGTGCACTGGACTGTCTGAAGAGCAGCTTTGCTCTGCATGGCTAAACATAGAAAAATTTTTGTCTTTAATAACGTCTTAGATAAATAATCCCAAATCTCAGTGGGCCTTGTTAAAGCAACATCATACTTTTTTTACACTGCCTTATGAGTTTGGAAAAAAATAATTGCCTACATATCAGTCCAAGATCATGATGACTAATGTGTCCTTAGGGAGGAGACTGTTGAAATACATGTGTTTAGCCATTAGAAATGGATTTACAGATGCAATTATGATAAAACAGCATAGATTTATTAAATAAGGATTCATTAAAAAATTGTATTTAGATCTGAAAATGCAAGACCTGAAGGACCAATGCTTAAATGCTGCAGAGCTGGTGTGACCTGTTGGTTCTATGCACTCTGAGCACACTTGGGAGATACACACTTAACTCAGTTTTAGATACTCAGAGACCTGCTTGATGATCAGGGGTGAGATAGCTGATGAAGATACTGGTCTTAGCTGTTGATCCTGCCTGGACATCTAAACTGCTCGTCACTCATTTCCTAAACTGCCATGGTTCATGGTGCAGTGCCTTTAAGCAAACCAAAACTGGCAACAATTTACCTTCAACCATATGCTCTAAACTGCAGCAGTTGAGGACTTCACTGTCAAGTGGCTCATGCATCTGTGCTTCAAAAGCAGGGGAACAGTTGGTACAGTAATCTCAACTAAGACCATGACTAAAAAGCAGGGTTGGCTTAAGTGAAATAATCTAAGTTCCTCATCTCAGCAGTGCAGGGAATGCAGCAGAGAGGTGGTATGTCACATGGCCAAGCAGCAAACCCAGTAAGCACTGTTGTATCCCCTTGCCTTGTTACTAGTGGTCACACCACAGCCCCCAGTAAAGAATCTAACCACAAACCAAGGGAGCACAACATCAGGCACAATGTAGAAAATACGGTTCACAAAGCAGAGAGCTCACAGCTGATCTATTGCTTACTACGACAGTGCTGCCTGTTGAAACTTCTGGGTAAATAATGTGAACAGTACTCATGTTAGATACCAGTACCTTCCCACCAGGTCTCTCTGACTGCCTACCTCCCAATGCTCCTCACCACCACTGTCGGATCAACCAGCAGCCTCAACACTGACACATGAGAGTACCAGAAAACGGTGTCTTTGATACCCTGTCTTAACAGTAATGAAATAGGTGTGCATCCTCAGGGCCCTAGACTAGCAACATTTATTTCCTCAGCATTAGCAACCAGGCAAGCAACAAAGAAAACTATTTTTTTTTAAAAGATCAAATTAAGTCAATGTTGAATGAACCAATGGTCTGCATGATCAGTGGTGACACAGTGCTTCTCTTGCCCTGTACCTAAAAGCCCTGGGTTTCTGGCCACAGCATAAAACACTTCCCTGGATGTTCTCATGCAGGTTATTCCTACCACCTGTGCCACATGAAGACTTGCATATGCTCCATAAACTTTAATTCCCTTTTTAAGACCTATTATACCAAGCAGGAGGCCATTTCTGACATTAAAATGGATTTTCAGAACAATGTAAAGATGAAAATGTTTTCTGGCCTTTGATTTTTAAGCCTTTGGGTAAAACTAAATCATTTCCACAGTGTTGTTGATATCCCATATAGAGGTATTCACAAATATCAGGCACTCTAGTACGTTACACTTGAATCCAAAGGGAGAAGTTATCCTGCTGTACAAATAAAAGCTGTAATCACTGTTCACAAAAAGCTCTCAGTTTGCAGCTTTAAAGATGGGATCTTTTTCTGATGTACTGACTTCAGAAGAGAAGAAAATTCAGTATTCTAAGATGTAATTACATGAACCTGCAGCGAAGTAAGAAACACCACAAATTACAGAATTGGTTGATCCTGAGAATTTGCTGACAGCAAAATTTATTATTTCCACTCATTCAGTCTAAACCATTGCCAAATAAAACTCTAATTCTAAAGTTAGAAGTTCACATATGCCAGATTTTCCCTTTCCCACTGAAACCATAATTTTCCTGCAGCAGTTTATTTGTATTATCATTTTCCCTCTTCACTGATACGATTGTGCAAAATCTGTATAGATGCTCACTCTATGCAACTACAACATTGGCATTAACACAGCAGGTATTGCTACAAGTCAAATTAGACAAGCGATTAAATCCTAAATAAATAAATAAAGCTAGCATTCAAAACCACAACTTCCTTTCCTAGAAAAAACCCAAACACAAAACCCATAAAGTTTATTCAAAATCATAAGTTGGCACGGCAACATTTTTGACATAGGTCACAAATGCCCAAACTACCTGATTTTACTACAGCACATGGTCCACTGTGAAAACTCACAGCAGACTAATAGCCAACCTGGAAAGATCAACTTTCCACTAGCCCCTTTTTCCTGCCCTCAGCCAGTATGTGTCCTAGAACCACATGTCAGATTTTCTCTGTGCATGAAAAATACTCTCCCATAAATAACCCCTCCATCATTCACAAAACTTTCCCTAGTATTAGCATCTCCCCTCCTCAGTGCTAATTCCCTCTGTGCTAATTCCCAGCTTTTCCCTTTCAACTATTCTGAAGTTTTCCCCTTTCATTATGGCAGAGATTTAACAGTGTCTGTATAATCCATGCTAATGCTGATGGAGCTCTCTGCAGCACTTACGAAGCTGTCCCTGTCCAGAGTCCTGCTGTCCTGCTGCAGACACAAAGCACAGCTGGAGGAATCACACAGGCCATCAGCCACCCTCCCAAGATAGCTGCAGTGGGGACTGCACTGCAGACACTCTTACCTTGGCACAGTCAGATGTCAGTGAATGCAAATTATTTTGGCTCTTTAATTTAGTTTTCTGAAATTTCTTAAAATTTTATGAAAGGGAAAGAGGGAAAGCTAGTCTCAGCTTACAGGTATGAGGAACAGGAAGGGGAGACATACAGCCTGGCAGCTGATTTCTGGACATGAGCAAGAGAAGAAAAAAGGAAGAAAGAAAGGATTTAGGTGGAAGATTAAAGGTAGATTTAGCCAAGTTAAATCAATGCTGATGAAGGAGTTGATGTTACATACAGACTAAAATCCTTTTTCTTGAGAAATGGAAGTACAGTAGGCATGGAAAGACTGAGTCACACACAACAGCTCAATGAGAAGCCTTTGAGCAGATGACCTCATTCATTCAGAGAGGAGATGCAACAACTGAAAGCAAGACAGCTGCAGACAAAGTACTATAAATTCTCTGCAAATAAAATTAATTAGAAGACTTCAGACACAGGAGAACACACCATTGGTAAAGAAATACTGCCACACTTGATAATTACTACATTACTGAATAGCAGCCCAATCAAGACCAAGGCATCAGTGTGGCTCTCCACACACATTCAAGCACATCACTCTGAACAGATTCCAGAAAGCAAAATAGGTAACAGTGAAAGTGAACTGGAAAGCGTTTTGGCAGGTCAGTGGCAGAACTGGAAAACTGAACTAGAAGGCATCGCCAAGCCAAAAAATATCATCTCCCTGCAAAAACAAGCAATGTGTTGAAGCATTTCTGAAGTTTTATCACACTTTATCTTAAAAGCAATACTGTTTTTTGGTAATATTATTCCTACTAGAAGGCTTTGCAGGAACCACACTGCTCTGATATCAGAAAGCTTCCAATCCCCAGCTGAAACATTTTCATAATTAACTCTATCTGTATGTTCTTTCCAATTTCTCCTGAAGGCAATCATAGAATCATAGAATAGTCAGGGTTGGAAAGAACCTTAAGATCATCTAGTT
>JBAFWW010014815.1:40673-52496 GCA_036873685.1 Agapornis canus
AAAAAAAAAAAAAAAAAAAAAAAAAAAAAAAAAAAAGAAAGAAAAAGAAAAAAAAGAGGAATAGCAATCCCAATGGGTAGTATGCAATGACTTTCTTCAGATAACCATAAATATACATAAAGGCAGTGTAGTTGCACTGTGTATTAGCAGTGTGACAGAGACTAAAACAAAAGAGAAAAAAAAATAAGACACATAAAGCAGATGTGGTTTATATTGAAACTATTTTAAGGAAAGACTGGTATTAGGGCAGATTTTTCTAAACCCCCTGAATCATATTTGCATTCTGATGGAGGCTTAATTTATTATTATAGAGAATAAAAGATATCTGGAATTATGTCAAGAAACAGAAAGGCCCAGATGTTTCTGCATATTGTAATTGACAAGTTTCTTCAACAACAAGCTTTAGAGTCAAAACTGTTAGGTCATCTTTGGGTTGGCAGTGACAAGCTAATCATACAACGTATTATTGAAGGAAGTTGATACAGTTGCCTTAAATGAGGTTAAAAATACACACAAAAAAAGACATTTGCAACTGAAAATTTCCCATTTCAAAAGCTTGAACAGGAAGAATTACTGGGAGGTAGTAGGCTATTGTCTGAAAGGTTCAAGGAGCTGAATCCAGTACCATAAAACTAACATTAACTGGTATCCCAAGCACTGTGAAAATCTTGTGTGGAAAGTTCCTGTTCTAATGGGATAAATTGGTGTCTCAGAAAGGTTATTAGAAGTCAGGGAGAGCTAACAAGCAAAGGGAAAGCCTGACTGTTCACCAAAGAATGATGTAGAGACCTTGCTATCCTTCAGAGCAATCAGGACTTTCATTTCTGTAACTGAGTAAAAAAAGAAAAAAACTCAAAGAAGGTGAAATGGTTGTTACACTCTGTTCTGCCTTGATATCCTCAGTCCTGAGAAAGGTGCCTTGTATCCAGAAGAAACTTATAATAAAGACAGACAAGAGCATTTGTTCTTGGTTAGTGAAATCTGATGAGACAAATGAGACCATTTGGCACATTTTTATGAGGTGGGGACTGTGGAAGAGCAGGACAGGGGGAGGGATTTTGCCTACTTCCCAGGTGGAAGATATTCCTGGAAGTACATGACATGGTTCTGGCTGAGTTCCCAGCCCTCCAAGAATGCAAAAAGAATTCTTTGTCCTGTACATAGGAAAGATGCAGACAGGACTAATGCCACCTAGGTTTTCCTTACAGGTATTTGCCTTACAGAGAGGATAATGCCTAGACTATCAAAAGACATCCTAAAAATCAAAGATTTTTGTCCCAAATTTTGTATATTCATCTGCATTGGTATTTACTCATGTGCTGGTTTTGGCTGGTATAGAGTTAACTTTCTTTGTAGTAGCTGGCATGGAGCTATGTTTCAGATTTGTGATGAAAACAGTGTTGATAATGCAGGGGTGTTTGTTATTGCTGAACTGTGCTTACACAGAGTTGAGGCCTTTTCTACCTCTTATCCCACCACACCGGCAAGTAGGCTGAGTGTGCATAAGGTATTGGAGAGAACATAAGCAAAACAGGTGACACCAACTGACCAGAGGGATATCCCAGACCTTATGGTGTCATGATCAGCTTATAAAACTGGGGGAAGGAGAAGGAAGAGGTGACATTTTGAATGATGGCATCCGTTTTCCCAAGTAATTGTTACACGTGACTGAGCCCTGCTTTCCTGGAGATGAATGAGCACCTGCCTGCTAATGGGAAGTGGTGAATGAATTCCCCATTTTGCTTTGTTTGCATGCATGTATTTTATTTTACTTATCAAACTGTCTTTATCTCAACCCACAGGTTTTCTGATTTTTACTCTTCTGATTCTCTCTCCTATCTTGCTGGCTGTGGGGAGGAATGAATGAGTAGCTGTGTGGGTTTAGTTGCTGGCTGGAGTTAAACCATAACAATTCGTTTGCTATAACTTCTGTGCCTCAGAAAACCTTCATTCCTATCATGGAAAAATGTCAAGAATCTAAAGTAGTAAAACTGTCCTTTTTTTATCCTTTCATCAGTTTGGTTTATACTTTAAGTACCTGCAGCCAGTACTTTTACAATGGGCATCAGTAGGAACTTCTCCCTGCCTCCCATGTTTCTTCTCCCTTTTTGCAGCAGGTTCTTATTAATCTTTCTCCTCTTTGCTGATCATTTTATGTGTGAGTGAAAAAAGTGGCAAGTCAGGTGCTGATCAAGTAAACTGCCCTGAGAATCACTGTCCTTGTGCAACAATTGTCAGACTTGAGTGTCCTTTAATGTTCAGGCTCTCTGTCTCTTGGTCCAGTTTGAAACAGGTCACTTTCTCTAGTGGACATTAAGAACATGAACCAACAGCAAAAGTCACCTAAACTTTTGATTTATGGTGTTTGCAGCTGTTCTGCAATAGTTTGCATAGAAGTGACCTACAACAATCTCAAAACAGTCTGGGAAAGATTGATGCAAAATCTGCATTTTCAAATAGAGAAGTGAGAGTTGTCTTTTGTGACAATTGTCTTGTTTTACAGTCTGCACAACATTAATTGAAAAGGAACATAGTGACATACAGCTTGCAGACATTTCTCTTACTAATTATGTATTTAGAACATTAAGCAGTTTTGCATAATGTAAAATAAAAAGCAGAAATACACGTTTTTATCACACCCCCTTTAAAACCACATTTGTGACAAAAACAACCCTGACAGTTGTTTGTGACATCAAAATCAACAACTGGGTTACATAACCTTATTCTCTGTGATATGCAAATTCCTTGGCTTGGGGAACAAGCATCACAAAAGAAGTTGTGTTGGTATTAGCCTGGTCTGAATAGAAGGCAGGATAATAGCACAGAGATTGGCTCTGTTCTCTATATTCAAGTTTAAGGATCAGAGAAAATGGATGCAAATCATTAATCACATCATTGTGGGGTTCTTTCGTTGTTTCACGAAGAAACATCAAGCTGCGTGGCTGGCAGACTTGCCCTTTCTGTCAGTTAGAAAATGATAGAAGTGTTTCTTAAAATAATCTTAGTCTAATACCGTGACTTTCATGCACAATGTAAAATTGCCAGGTCTCTACTATACTTCAAAGAATATGATTAGCGATGAATGCATTCTTTTTCTTTTGCTCCCATTATGCTGAGACACTTGGAAATGGTAAATCTACTCAATGCTAGAAGTACTTGGCTTTTGTTTTGTTGGTTTTTTTTTCTCTCTTTGTGAGCTGTTAGAGTGTTTAATCATCTAGTTAAAGGCAGCAATCATTTGCCTAAACCAGGAAATAATTCAAGTAATGGGATATGCAAAACAGACACATACACACACAAAAAAATACTTCATTCCCGTAAGACTCACTTTCTGAATTGGCAAAAACTAATGAATCTTTATGTCTGCAGTGATAAAGGAAGACTACTCACTCTCAGTATCTCCATCTTCAGTTAGATTGCTTGCAGATCCACTGAAATTAGATGTCAGTGTAAATTATGGTGTAGGCCGAGTTACTAGCCAAGGCTATGAAGGGTAGACACATAAAAACAAGGTGCTATTGAAGGTAATTGCTTCTGATCTTAAAGTTCTTAAGTGACAAAATTGGTGCTGATGTGGCATTTGCATCAGAGGCTCCCTTTTAATTGACACTGACGAGATTGCTTGCTTTTTTTCCTAGAGGTTTTATTGTTTTTCTGCTTAATTCTTAAAATTCACTCTGTAGAACAGTGGCAGACTGCAGAATGCAATTCAGCTAGCAGGAAAAGGATATTTGCTTTTTTTTACAAGCTTTGGGGGAAAAGCATGTGTGTTTGCACGCACACATATCACTTGTACCTGTCAGTATTCATGTTAGTGTGTATACATATTTTACACAGAGAGAGAGAAAGAGCAACTTGAAATTCATAAACAAATCAGTTGTGCTTAAAAGGATAAATCTGGAAAAAAATAAAAAATGGCTATATATATCATTGAAGTGCCTATCTTTCAGGCAAGCCATTGTCTAGTGTAGTGCTCCACTGTATTTAGTTCTCCAGCTTCCCCAGGTCATCTGTAAATATAAACTGTAGCAATACCTCAAAGCCTTCAAGCCAAAGAAGGCACCACCTGAGCTAGCTAGGAGGAAATTATAGGAAAAGAGCAGAAGTTAGTCTTCATATATTTAATACTTTTAAGCATGTTAAGCCAGAGAGATGGAGTTTTCTGAACTGCAGAGAGAGTTCAGTTTTGCAGCTAAATCTTTTTCAGAAGGGTTCTGCAAATGGAATGATGCTTTCAAAATGTTCTGAATGTCCCTCTGGAGAAGTCCATCTCCAGTCTAGTTAGGAGACTGACTAAATTCACTCAGTGCTCTCCTGAAAGTGTCTCAGCCAGTGGCTGGTCATTAAAGCTGGACCCATGAACCTGGCTCACAGCTGCCACCATAGCCAAGCTCTCCTGGTAACCACACCATCTCTTCAGGCACTTTAGCAGGCATTTTAGCATCTTCAGTCTTTTCACGTTCAAGTCAGCACACAGGAGCATCCTGCTTCCCAAAAGGCAACCACAACCTTAGCCCTTAGTCTTGCATTCCCACCCCACAGTAAACAGATACTCAGCACAGTTCAGTATTAGGCACCTGAGATAACTTTGATGGTACATTTTATGTACCCCCAGGCATCCCTGTACAGCTGCATGTTACATGAATACTCTTGATATTGTCATTCACAGGGGTCTAATAACAAAATGAGCATGCCAGTAAGGAACAGGTAGTGCTGTCTGAGAAAAAAAGAAAATAAATTACAGCAAAGTTTAGGGAACTTCCTGAACCACAATAAACATGAGTAACCTGCAAGGCATTGAAAAACTGATCCAGTGAATACTGTTCCTCATGGCCCAGTCAGGACTTATACTGATTCTGCATACATATCTTGGAGAAATACTGTTAAATGTCAAAATTCCCTTTTTCTGACATTGGTTTGCCAAACATTCCTTTCCACAACTTCTTTTTGTCTCCGAAGAGTCAAATAATAATACTTCCAAAACATCACACTTAATAGTTTAAACTGGGAAACTGCCAACACCTGCACAGTTTCTCTTAAGGCTTTGCTGAAACAAAGAAATGCAGCTGTCTTTATTCCTATTTTCACATCTTCTGTAGTCATTCATTCTCGTTGATATGCTCACATAATAATTGACTAGCAGAAAATTTACAGGACTCTAGTACCCCTGTGCATTATAGAGAATTTATGTAGAATATATAAACTCTATCCTGGGAACGGATGTTATGCTCGTGTAATTCAAGAACAGAAAGAGAAAATTGAGGCATCTGCATTTCAGTCAAAGAAACTAATTCAACTCCTGTTTACTATGCATCCAAATTTCCATGCTCACTATTTAAAAGCACTTGCACAAGAAAAAAAAAAAAAATACAAGAGGATTTACTCACAAACTGCCTGCATGCATTGTTTTCTCAGATCTGCAGTAGTTGCATGGTAAAAGTGTCAACCACAAAAATGTTTCCATTTTCCTTTACACTCTTTTAAGAATAAAGTAGTGAAATTTCCTCTAATGTACTTGGGTACAGGTATTAAGTACAGTTGGAACCAAACTCACCTAGTCTCAAATCTTATCCTTAGAGATCCTACATCATTTCCATCTTTCAGCTCTTCTCCTGCTTCCCCCCTAGCAGTTTATTGGAGAGGTATAACAAACACATTCACAATTCAAAAACTGAAATCTAAGTGATATAGAAGGTACAGTGAAAAGCTATTTCTACAGATTATACAAAGCCCTTGACAATAGGTAATCAGTTAGTGTTCAGACACTGCAACTTAGCACATCCAGTGTATTGGCTTTCTTGATAGCTTCCCCTCCACCCCTCCCCCGCAATTGTTCTCTTTTACTGTTGTGCCTTGTCATATGTCAAGATAGTAAGCTCTTTGCGGCAGAGATGGTTTTATTATGCACATGGATGGTGCCTAGAATAATAGGGTCTTGAACCCTATTTGGGATCCTTAGATGTTACTGCAATAAAGAACAATTAGTATTATAATAAAATGAATTGGGTTGAGAATGGTTGGCATAGTGTAAATGCATGGAGGCAGTTAGAACCAAAGACCCTTTTCTGTTGTCAGAAGCAGAAGGTTCGTTCAGCCATTTTTTTCAATTGGTGCCTTGTTTTTTTCCCCTTCAGAGTACACAGATATAAGCTACTTATTTGTTTGTATTCTGAAAACAAAGCTGGTGTTAGTTAAAGGTGGAAGGAACACATATGGACCTGGCTAGCAGATAAGCCAGGAGAATACGTGGTTTCCCATATTAATTTCTTTTTTATGTCTTCTGAGTTGTTCTATTATGTCTCTGAATGACAAAGAAAAATACACTGTACTCTTACATTTTCTCTCTTTCCATTTCACATTTAAATAATGTATTTCCTTTAAGTGCCTTAGCTATAATAGAAGCATGTCCTGATAAAACTATTAGCAATGAAAATACAAAAAAGCTGCAAAGTAACCTTCAAAGCCACCATAAAAATCATAACAAAGGAATTAGAATTTCAAACATCAAAGTATCCAAACTACTTTAATCGCTGAAATGGAGGATACAGGGGAAGGAGGGAGGAGTTGAATTTTCTACATTATAGTTTTATAACATAGAGATCCGTGTACCTCAGCAATAACCTAAGAATAAAGGAAATGTATTTTAAAATACACAAACAAATGCAAATAGGACACGTCCTTTTTATTTCTTTCTATCTTTCAGTCATTCTTTCCCTTAGCATGACATTCCATGCTCATCTGAGTTCAGAAGAACCTGTGCAAGCCTCCATTTTTCCTCAGCTATTGTGATTTGCCTCTATTTTCTTGTTTAAAGAAGAGCATGCAATCTGCTGCAAAAGGTGATTCAAATGCAGTGTGGAAGACTGAACACTCAGTGACCTTAGCTCAGTGCCCTCTCACTGTAACAAATAATGCAGTTCCTTCTAATTGTCACAAGAAGGCAATCACATTAAAATCTTAATGTTGCTCAAAAATTCTCTCTGGATAAAAGCATATAATTTGTACACTCCAATATATCTGGCTGTCAGCCATGGATTTATTAACTTCACCTAGGACTACTTTCCTATTCTCCTGTTTCTGTATCTTGCTTTAGTGATTAGAATTATTTTCATCATCTGATTCTATTTTCAGCTTCAAACCTCCTGTTTCTCATTGATATAAAAAGCAGAATTCTAGCAAGACAATGTAGATGGAGCCAGAACTCAGTTTCCTTTGGGAACTCCACCTCCAAAACAGGGGTTTTTTTCTCCTGCCTACAGCATTTCAATTATATTAAACTTTTTAAAGCTCTGCTGTTATGACTGTAAAAGTATTTTCCTGGTAAGAGGGATAAATAAATATACATAGAAAATAACTTCCATGATTTTCTGGCAGTGGAAAGCCTTAAAAGTCTCAGCTTCTAGCAAAATTTAATTTGTGTTCTTACTGGAATGCAAGCTTCATGACAGTATGTGATCCTCGCCGGTGAGAAGTTCTCTATCCCATATTTTGGACCTCTTTAGTTTTCTCAATACAAAGTATTCACAAACCACAGGCCTGGCTTAAAATCTCAATCTCTCAGTTTGGACTTACTTTATTTCTTTTTGATTGGCCACAATTTGGAATTTATCTTCACAATCACAGTTCTTAGAGACTTGTTAAGTGAGAGGTACAGTCCTTGTTTCTAGAATGTGGCACTACAAGCAAAGTGTAAAGTGTTAAGAGCCATGCAATAAAATCTACAATTGTAGATAAAAAAAGCCTAAAATAAATTCAGGGGGTCATCTAGCTTATCCTGTGCCATGGAGGGATTGGCTTCTGTGATATCCTATCTCATAGATTATTTTTCATCAGTTCTTAAAGATTTCCATTTCTGCAGATCCACATCGTCCCCTGAAAATCTATTGCAGTGCTTCACCATTTCTCCCATTAGAAAGGTTTTTCTAAAACCCAGCCTGAATTTTCCTTGATACAAGCTCATTTCTTTTCTCTCATCCACCAAGATTATTCTTCCTTTTTTTTTGCAGCAACCTTGAACTTACTTCACTGTGGCACATCTGCCTTTCTTTTATGGACTACCAATGAATCACTGCACACAAGATTAAGCCTCACAGATTGAGGCTACTTTTGTGATGCCAAAGCGTAGCATTTTCTGATGGTTACCTTGCCTTCCAATGACCCACTAAATCCTAGATTTCCACAATAATGCATCTTTGCTAGCAAGGCTTTGTACTAATATTAAACCAGGAGCTGCATAAAAACAGTTTAGTTCCCTCTTGCTTCATAAGTTACTGTTAGAGGTGGAAGGGGGATTTCTGCAGAAGGAATTCAAGGAAATAAATCTACCAGTAACATCCCATTTGTAGCCTAAAAGACACTGGTAGCTTTGAAGGACTGTTAAATTCAGAGGCAAATAATGCCACAAATTGTGTTATGAAAAATATGCTCCCTAATCAATCCACAATGAATTTTAAGATAAAGCATCAAACCAAGCCTGTAAGAATGGAAAACTACCTTCCTGCTCCTGAAGGGGCTCTGTGCCTTGTCATTACCTCACCAAAAAGTAAGCAGAACCCCACAAAGTATGCTGGTACACAGCAGGGCTGTGGGAGAGCAGAAGAGGAGTGTTACCCTGCATACCACACTAGGACAGAGGAGCTAGAACAGGTAGTTTTCCTCACCAACAGACCTTCTATTTCCTGGAGCAGATCAAAGATTCTTGCAACTTGCTTTAACTGGAATTCAGAATATATTACCTGGGGAAAGGGACAGAGATAATAAGCGCTGTTCTGTTCTCAGCAGTGTTTCTTGGGATGAGAATTTGCCACTCGGGTTCAAGCTGAGCTTCAGTTGCAAGACCCTTATCTGACAGGTCAGGACACAGAGATGGGATGCTGCCACAAGAAGAACCTTCTTATCTTAAAAACCGTAAGGCTCACTGCCAGCCCAAGCCTCCCTCTGCCCAAGCTGTATTATGCATAGATCATGCTTAAAACTGCATTTGAGTTTATCTATAAGGTCACCAGGACTTTCTTATTTTTTTTTTTCAGAGCCAACTCGACAACCTTCAGCAGAATAAGCATAGCTGAATTATACTCTTAAGACTAGGGACAAAGGAAACAATTTTGTTCCTTTTCACAGTGTGTGGGAAAAGGAGGGCAGAAAAATTTGATTTTGCAAGGGGGATGGAGTTAGTACTGTGGTGGGAGACAGGGGAGAGGTGGCTGAGCAAAAGCTCTAGGACTGGGAGATAGGGATCATGAAGGACCAAGGACTCAGAGAGGCAATAGGTTTTAGGTAGGTTAGATATGGGCAGTTGTCTTTCTCGTCCCCATTGCTAGTTTTATCTCACTAACCAGGCTTACTTGAGTTTCTGAGATGATCTTTTTCAGCTTGAAAGTCTCTTAGCCCATCATCACAGGGTCTGCGAGCTGTACTCCCTTCTCCAGGAACCAGGATCCACCTTACAGCCCACAGTAGCAATTCTCCATTGGTTCCACACAGTGTTGCTCTTCAGCATTTAGTATACTGATTATGAAGGCCTCAGGTAGACCAGGTCTTGTACTGACCTAGTCTGCTGACAAACACACATCCCATAACACTGCTAAGACTGGCACTTTTTTCACAGGTGTGCCAAAAAATCACCTGCTGAGGATTTGCAGCTAGTTAATGAATGCAACATGCATACTCACTTCCATGGGGTGAAGATGCAGCTGCTTTTATGTATTTAGCTCACTTTGATCTGAAAACTAATCAACCAAAAACCCCCACAAGTACAAATACAATTAAAAATTGTGCTTTGGGACTGCATGAGGTACCACATGCAACCATGGGAGACCTAGGGCTGACTGCTGGGTAAGGTGTACATAACTAGTATATGGCATCTGGCTTAAAGGCTGTCTTTTTTTTTTTTTTTTTCAGTATGAATTTTGTTTTTGCTCGGTTGGGGGGGATAGTCAGCTGTATGAGCAGAAAGGAGCATGACAAGTTTAAATGATGCAAGCCTGAACTTCAGCCTGGTCTTTGCCTCCCATAACTCAGGCACACACCATAAGGTTTCTCATTAATTCCAGTCATTTTCAAACAGGCCACAGCAGTCTTGTGTTACACAATATAACTTTTAACTGCTTTAAGACATGTTTTGTAGTGTTGGCAATACTCAGCAGTATTAGTTGCCACAGTTTCCTTGTATTTAATGTCTTTTTCTTCTTTTTTTATTTCTTTTGTCTAACATTAGGTTAATTTTATTTAACTGTCTATTGTTTGCAATAACAGAGAAAGCATTAAACTCATGAGGAAATATTCAACTTTTCTACAACTCCTCTCAAATGAATGGAAACTGAAAGACTGTTAAGCCTGAGGATTCTCAAGTCAGGAAAAGCTTTTACTGCCTTACTTTAAATGGCACCAGAGAAGCTAACCTATGCTAGCAAAATGTCTTTGAAGTTGACAGAAGGTTTAAACCATACTCTTCAGATAAGAAGAAAAAGCAGATTCTGGACTTGTTGGTTCACCTATGAAAAAGCATGAGTCTTATGACTCACTGGCCTTGGGTCAGCACAAGGGCTGGTCCACTTAAGTCTAGCTTAACCTCTAGTTTACATGCTTAAGAGGAAATAGCACACAGTCCTCACTTTGGCACTTACAGAAAACCACATCTCTAGGTTGGTTTGTATTAGCTTTCTCTCACAGCCTCACTAATTGGAGCCTTTTAATGGAAATGTGATTGCTCTCTTACCTCTGGTTTTTGTTTGTTTAGTTTGGCTTCAAGCTCATTAATTTACTGCAATTTCTTAAGTCTTGAATGCAAACTTCATACTGAACATGGAGTGGTTAATGATATCTGCTTACACAGTTATCATCCATCAATACCATTTAGAAAAGTCTTCCTTTTCTTCACAGAAAAATAAAAAAGCATTTGTAACAATCTGTTGGTGCTCCTTTAGTAGCAATCAAATTGGTACTCTGCAATTCTACATTGGTTAGGCAAAAATGAGTAAAGACAGTAAGTGAATGATACGACTAAGAAGATCAGGAGTAACAGGACCATTAATCTACTTTCTTTTTTTATTTTTTACATTAATAACTCTACATAAGTAATCTCCCAGGACAAGATATAATAATTTTTTTTTTCAAGGAAGTTTTCTCTCAAGGCTAAAGACATCAAAGCTTAATATTCCTTACTTACCAGTGATAAGGATTATAAACAGTATTGATGCTGCCTGTACCCTTCCACCCTTCATATGAAGAAATATTTATCTGTAAGTATTCTCTCCTCTTAGAACTGAGGAAAAGATTACTCACCGAACAGGGTACAAAACCCCAAGAGCTATGTGAAGGATTTTAATTCAAATTAAAGATTTAGTTTGAACATAATCACCAGCTGGACTGGCACAGTTCCTCACAGTGAGTGATGTGTTACATTAGAAAGTAAAACAACTGTTAAAAGAATACGGAGAATTTAAGCAGGAAATCAGACTAAATTCCAGGTATAATTTTGTTTGTGATAGATGATACACTATTCTGAATGTACTTATTAAAGGGTTTTTAAAAACATTTTATGCTGAAGTTGAGGGAAGTTAAAAAGCTTAGATTTAATGTATTATTCTATTCTCCCTATCAATGGAAAATTTATTGCAAGGTCTAGCTGCACCAGGTTGATATAAAAGCAGAAATACTCATCTTGTAACAGCCATCTAAACTTACATATGCCATATCTGGAGAAATAAAAATATGTTTGTCCTGGGTTTAGCAGTGGCAGTAATTTTTTTCTTCTTCATAATAACTGGTGCAGCACTATGTTTTTGAGTTTTGGCCTGGGAACAAAACTGATAACAGGAATGT
>JBAFWW010014819.1:0-22464 GCA_036873685.1 Agapornis canus
TTTAATATTGTTTGGAAAGCTACCAAAATTCCTTTTTTTTTTTTTTTTATTTTTTTTTTTTTTATTTAATAGCTGTATAAACAGGATAGTCCTACAGCATGCTTATTTAAAAGGGGTTTGAGGGATAAGGAACAAGTGTGATACAGGAGACTGTTGGATTGTTGGCAGAAAACACGACAATGCTAACAATTTAAGATTCAGCACTGTGGGATGCAGTTGGCCCAAATGACCCTTAGTACCTGCTTATTTAATTGGAGTTGGCAACATGCGGCTGGCTCCCTGAAGGCTTCTGGGCACTTAATGAGTTTGAACCACTACTAAATAGTAGACTAGCATATGGATAGTCTACCGTTTCAGCACAGTAGTAATTAAGATTATGCTATGTACTCCGGGAAAAAAGAATCTGCCAACATATTGGGGGGGGGGAAGAAGGGGAGTCGAGGAGGAATCCCATCTGTAAAGAACTTTTGAGTTGTTCAAAATGGAGTATTTACTACATTCAGTTGCTCCCCTGTAGTGGTTTAATAGTGGATGCAGTCTTAGCTGAGAAATTTCTTGCTATTTGTGGATTTGTTCCAAAATCATACTGTTAGTTTGATATATATTTTTCCTACAGAAATACAACAGATTTTGTAGTAATGTTTAAAGAATGTAAGTCTGTAGTACTTAAAATCCTAAATACTTACCTGTTTAATTAAAAAGTCAATTATTTTGTACTGAGTGTTGGATAGTGATTAGGAAGGCATACAGATAGAGCCATTCTTTGACATATGCAGCTGTCCTGTATAAATAATTACTTCTTAGGATTGAAGCCTGTGTCCCATATTTAAACATGCAAGTACAAAATGTTGCATCTGGCTGTTAGTATTTGCAGTGTGAACAGTGTGATGATGTTTGTCCTTGTCTGACCAGTGTTAGTGTAACCAGGAGCATGAAATAATTTCTATCTTAGAAATATTGTGGTTCTATATCAGAAATTGGAACAAAGAGCCAAGGTAACTTGATTTGTTATTAAGTGCTAAATGTGAGTCAGGGATTAGTAAGTTTTGCAAAACTCTGATCAGAAGAAAAAAATCCCTCCACATAAAATAACACGCACCACCATGCCAGCTCCTGCCTTCTACATAGTTTTGGGAAAAGAAAAAAAATAGCAGCTATTTTTTGATTAGTGATGGTAAGTCAGCCTGTTAGTTAAGGGTTTAAACTTAATAATTAAGCAAGGTTCCAGACTAGTAATGCTTTGACTTAAATTTGGACAATATTTTGTTTAGGGGTCCCCTGGTCTTCATTTAAGTACTTCTGGAGAGGATACTTGCCTATGTGCTTGGGGTGTTCCAAATTAGAGGGTGCTTTACTACTGGATATTAAGTTCAGTTGTCTTATGTTTGCTTTCTAATTATTATCCTTTGTAAGGCAATCCAGTTTCACACTCGGGATTGACATTTCAGTTTCTCTTCTAAGGAAAGACCTAGCTTAGGCTGTGAATTTTATTTTTCTATACTTGCAACTTTATATAAAGTTAGTTTGACAATAAGTTACAATTCTTATATAAAGCTACCTTTTTATTTTAGGTATGTGATCATAGCTTTTGTATTTTAGTGCTGGGTAATGATTTTCTTCAGGATGTGGATTTAGTGCCATCTTGTGGGAAAACGTAAAAGCAGCAGATTTTTTTGTTCCTGAATGTACTGGATTCCTTTAGGTCAGAAACAAGAACATACTGCTATGAAATCTGACAAGAATAAATATAAATTTAACAAAGCTTTTTGTGAACCTAAAGTCTCCCCACTTATGAAAACACATTTTTTCCAAATTGCGTAGGACTTTTGAGCCCCAAATGTTGTCTCTGTGATTTTTCTTTCCCACTTATCTGCCTTTCTTTGGTAACTCAGGATGAAATGTCTTTCCAGATGGTTGTCTTGCTTTGTGATGCATCGTTTTAATGTGTTGGATCCATCTGAACACTGTTTTGACTTGAGCTACTGAAATCTCTATATTGATTTCTTTTTTCTCTTTAACATAGCAGAACACACAGTTCTAAAGCTCCTTTTCAAATTGTTTCAATGGGAAATGATGATGTATTGTGGTTAATCAAAGAAAAAAGTTGGAATCTGAAGTGTGCTCTTTTATGTGTTTTGCCTGATTAAAATATAGCAGGCAGAGGTTGAAATTGGAACTTGATTTATCAGTTTTTATTTTTTTGGCTTACTAAAAACTGTGCTTGAAGTCACTAAGTAACTGAATATTTTTATAGTGGCTACATTAAAAGAATATAGTTGGAAAGTTTCAAAATTAAAAGAGGTCAGAGAGTAAGAAGGTCATACAAAAAGATGCCACATTCCCACAGCTTTCAATGATGCTGTGTGTTTGTCTTATGTCAATGTTTTTCTGTATAGAAACTTCAAGTGCTTACTGGACATGTAAATTAAACATGTATGTTTGAGGTTTTGTTTAGTCTTCCCTTGCTTATATTGTGTCTTTCAGTATAGTGTAAAAATCACCGGAATTTCTTTTTGAGGAACTGACAAGCTATATCAGGCTGTTATGTTTCCCTCTTGTTACAATAGGCAAAATGTCAACTTCTCCAGTATGTGACATATTAATGTCACCTGAGAAACAAATGTGTGCTGTATATTATGGAAATATTTAAAAAATATTTCTAATGTAAATTAATATCATTGAGTATTTTCTCCATTACCACTTACTGATGGTGGCAACCATCTCTGTCCTTTATGACCTTATTATTGGAAACACTATTTGGGTACCGATAGTTTTCCTTTATGTGCAGTTTTCTCTGACAGCTTCAGCAGAACTTGTACAGTGTCCACAGAAATTCCTGTCCTCAGATTTTATATTTTTTAAATGGAAGAAGTAGGATGTTTCTTTGGCAGTAGACTGCAAATCGGGAAAAGGGATCCCAGAGTGCACTGTATTTACTAGGAAAAGGATTCTTTTATTTTTGTTTTTCAAGGTAACAGTGAACTCTCTGCCAGAGGCCTGTAAACTTCATAACAAAACATCAAACAGAAAAAGGGAGGGGCTGAAGCTGAAATACCACAGGTTTTTTCAGTGCTTGAAATGTGACCTTGCTTACCCACAATGCTCTCTTTTTTTGCTTTTGCTTATTAAAGAGATAGCCAGAAATATTCAAAGTATCAGTATCCTTGGAAATTCTGTGAGTGTTTGCTCACTTGGTCTCACCTATTTGGCTGTTAGGATTTCAGAAGCTTAAAATAGGAATTCTGTCATAAAGCTGTATCTATAATTTCCCATTAATGTGCTTAACTATACATGATCAGCAATATTCTGGATTGTCCTTCATGCTCTAAACATCTTTCTTGGAGATTTTTGTGGTGGAATAGTTACATAGTATTATCTTTTTGTCATCTTTAATGTACAGCTTATGTATTGCAAAAAGTTATTTTCAAAAACTCGTATAATTCTGCTTAAATAATTTTAAGTTACTCAACATCTTCCTTTAAAGCTCTTAGGTGTTACTGTCTTCCCAGTTTTAGTTGTTGTGCACCAAGATATTTGCACATGATGACAGAGAAGCTGACTGAGGTCTGGTAGTTCAGGTTAGATATGTCTGTACTAAGAAATATAATGGCAAGGTGGCTGCTGTCATGTGCCTATAGATGTGATTAGTCAATATGATAGCAACCATGTCTCAACCAGCTAAGAAGGAGGAAACACAAGTTTTCCTAGGTCTTGTGGGATTCTGGAGAATGCATATTTCAGGTTATAGTCACTGTGCAAGTCCTTTCTGTCAACCTGAGAGAAGAGTTATTATGGGTGGGGCCTTGAGCAACAACAAGCCTTTGAGCATATCAAATGGCAAATGGTGTGTGCAGTAGCTCTTGGACCAGCAGTGCAAAATGTACTCTACACTGCAGTTAGGGAGCATGGTCTCACTTGGAGCATCTGGCAGAAAACATCAGGAGAAACCTAAGATTGACCATTAGGGTTTTGGGGACATTTGTTATTCCATTTGTCTTGCAGAACAACTGCTGCTTGTACTGGAACTGTACTTCAGGCCAGTGTCTGGACATTGCCTGATGATGGGAAGTAGAGAATAAATCTTTAGTTTGTCCTTTGCTTCCATGTGCAGCCTTGGTTTTTGCATTGTTAAACTGCCTTTATCTTGACCCATGAGAGTTTTTGGTTTTTTTTTTTTCCATCCTATTTTCTACCACATGGTCCTACTGCAGGACCATGTGGTAGGTAGAGTGTGGGAGTGATAGAATGGTTTAGTGGGTACTTGGCTTCCATCCAGGGTCAACCCACCACATGTCTGTGTTAAGAAATGGAGATTTAAATGTACATGACAGGGTTTCGTATTTAACTTGCAAAGCACGGTGTTAAGTACAAGTTTTATAGAATTTGACCAGGCACCAAATTTAAAAGCATAAAGAAATTAAAAATCAGGAAAGCCAGGAAACAAGAATTTTCCCTTTTCAGATAGTGTTTCTACCAGCAAACAGTGTTATGGAGAATTCTCACATCTTTTGCACCTCCATCTTTTGCATTTTTAATCCTGAAAATGCATTGTGTGTGTGGTCTGAATCTCCTGTGATTCCTCACAAATTACATGTGCCTTTTTTCACCTCTTTCTGTCAGTCCTGTGTTATTCAAGCAGAATTCTTGTCAGCTGATCCTCAGTGGTGGTGTTTGGATGCCAGAATTTTAAATTGCATTTGACAGATGAACAAATGCATGGGAGAATCCGTATTTTCATTTATGCCACTGAAGGAATATCTCCACTTCCCTTTTGGGTTTTCTCTAAAAGAAGAAAATAAAGATTTGCATGTTTATCCTTAACAATTCTCTTACTTGTTTCAGAAGTGTAACCAAAGTTAACAAGCACACAAATCGGTTTAGATGCAGTTCATAAGAAAGCTTTAAGTAGCTTGTTATCTTTCAGTGATAGGGCTTCATATAGTGAAGAATGAAAATGGAGCAGTGGCAGATTAGAGAATAAATGATGCAGCATAGTTTTAGAAAATTAGAGTGTATTTGACAGTATAGTTTGTTGTCCTTGTTGACATGTATTTAGATGTAGTTGTAGCTTTCTTACGGTGTACAGCTACACACGATTTTTTCCACAGTCTTCTGTATCATCATGTGTTTGCCACTGTCAAAGGCTAGGTCATGTCAACTGTATATCCATCCCTGAAAGTCTGTATTTATGTCCTAAGACACTGGGTATTTTAATACTTTGTATTCATTTTGTAACATGCACCTTAGAGATGTGATCGTGAATGGCTGCTTAAGATATCCCATACCATAGAGAAGTTACCTGCAGAGACTGCTTAAACAATCAACTGTCAGAAGAATAAATTCAGAGACACTGTTAGACCATGTCTTTTCAAAGGTTATAGCAGATCATAAAGAATTGTCCAAATCCTTTGTGATTTTATGTGCATTAATAAAAGGAAAAAAAGAATGAGTATGTTGCTATCTTCATGATTTCCAGCTATTCTGGAAGATCTTTTTCATGAGTCGATTCCAATGTGCTCCTTCACATTCCCAAACTGCTAGCTGCCTGGTGTAGAGTAAGCCAGTTCAGTCTCATCTCATATCCCACCCAGCAGTGTGTAGATGTCTGTTGTCTGAACCTGCTCTCTTTCTTGAACTCTGATTATTCCTTCTAAACTTGCAGGGTTTTTCTGTCAGTTGGCTTTTGCTTTGTTAGGTAATTTGACCCCCACATTATATGGAAGCTCTGGCATTGAGAGGAAAGATACTTTTGTCAGATTTTTTTTTTTTTTTTTGGTAAAGCCAGGCAAGAGATTTCAAGAAGTCAAAGCTAAAACATTTTTTTGTCGTGTTTGGAGTGGTAAAGAAACAGGAGCAAAAAATGGAGCCGTGAGAGATAGGGGGGAAAAAGATAGTGGCGAATGAGAGGGAGGATTGAGGCATTAAGTGGGGAAAAACCACTCAAGTCCCCTTTAGTTATAGTACTGTACAAAATTATTTAGAGCAGAAACATCAAAGAACATACTCGGAATCCTTCAGTGGCTCTGGTGCCCAAATTTGAGTGATCCTGCCTAAGGAATTACTACTGCTACAGAACTACTAGTGAATTGCATGTGGATGGATGTATGTTTCAAAATCCATCACTTTATAATAGCATAAAACCACTGTCTTCAAATCCTTCACGTTGGCTTTCCCAGTCAAGATTAATATGTTTAATTCAGAGGAAGTATAATGGAATCTCCTGTGCAGTTCCGTGGATTGCCTCTTGGAGTCAGGCTATAGTGAAAGAATGAAAAATTTCTGAGAGAACCATTTATCTATTACCAAAAAATTGGCATGGAAATATTTTAGGTCGCTGGTCTGTTTTTAATAGAAATCATGAAAAATACGGGAGATCATGCACCTTCTTTAAAAAAAAAAAAATCCACAAGTTGTGTGTCTGTGTAATGACAGCAACGTGACAGATACTGACAGTACTCCTACATTCCTCCCACACTGAAATTAATTATACAATTTCTTTCCACCCTCACAACATTTGTTCTTGCTTTTTCTTAGCTAGCTGCAGATGCAAAAATCTGTGCCAGAATTTGTCTAAATCTGGTTGGTCATGTTCTAAGTCTTGGAGGTGTACAAAAATGGATTCTCTTGTATCAATGTCTGCCACAGTTGAGGCTGTTAGTTTTAACATAGTTACTGAGAAGCAGCCACAACTACTGTTGTGCTTAGTGACAAATGCGATTATGCGTAGAAGTTAAGAACTGTGTATATAGGTTGCTAGACACAGTACTCCAGAGTGTGGTTTGCTTTCGGGGCACATTGTCAGGTCATGCCCAGTTTTTCATCAACCAGAAAAATAAAGATGCATCAGATAGGTCAGATATATGTTTCCAAGTCCTAAATTTTAAAAAATGAAGCTGTTTCTTTGAATTAAAAGAATGGATGAAAAATCTAATAGAGTTTTTATGTTTAATTTGATTGTGGTCTTTTAAGTTTTTGACACTTTTGCAACACTCACAGTTTCTTTAGAAGCCTTTGGAAAAAAAAAAGTCTTTTTTTAAATGGCAGTTGTGAGTCTCAGGCAGACTTTATTTTTGTCAGAAGCTGGGATCTAAGTCCCATCTCACTACCTGCTGCCTCCAACCAGTAACAACAACAAAACATCTATTCTTTCAGCTTCAAGATAGAAACTTGTATTATGACTTTTAAAATACTGAAGAAAACCAACCCAAAACCAGAAAACCAAAAACCAAAGCCAGCCCTTACCAGTCATGCTACTGAAACAAACTATTGAGTGTAATTTTTAAGTACCTTGCAACCCAATCAGCTAAGCTAAAATGTTCTTAAAGATGAGAATGGAGACATTCTAATGTATTCTTTGAGGATTCTTTGAGGTGTCTGCTATTATTTATTTATTTATTATTTTTTTCCCTCTGGGAATTTACTCTTTCCTAAAAAGAAATGTTACTTTTATTGGCTCCCTGCCTTCTTCCTTCCCTTTTCTATTGCAATAGTCCTATATTGAAGAATTTAATGTAAAAGTGAAAGCTGTTTATGGCTTTATTTTTCCTTGTTAGTACAATTAAACAAGGATTTTGTCCATATTTCTGCTCTAATGTTAGTGAAGAAAATGAGTGTTTTCTTTTATAAATTAAACTCGCAATTTATTTAGTAAAATCTGAATTATTTTTAATTTGGTAATTTCATACATTTATTCTCCAATTCCAATGTTAAAAAGCTACAAAAGAATAAAGAATGCAGTAAGTTTGTGTTCTTTAATGCAAGATGTCTTTTAGTTTGGAATCACTGCAAAACTACTGTGTGTGCTGGTTAAGATAATCTCCAAAAATCATGTCCCTATGACTTAATATAATGAAAAAGCATTTAAAAAGAAAATGGGTTTGATTTTGCTTACTTTGCAGCATCTGTCCTGCGTTGTCACTATCTTCTGATGTCTTTGCTAATTCACTTGTTCATGGTAATAATTTAATACAAATTCTGTATTATGTGAAAATTTGATTGTGTTTATGCACTCAATTTCTGTGCTAAAACTGTGAGTCATAAACACTCATATATTAGTAGATTTAAAGTTGCAAAATTGCTACATGTAGAGTAGTTTTATGTTTATTGGGACCTTTAATGTTAATGAATATAAATAAGTTAATATAATTCTTACTAACATTATTATAATTTTAATTTTAAGTTAATATGAATAAAGATGAGATTAAGAAAATGTTTACTATTAATAAAAGCACAGCTGCAAAAGAGTAGCTGACATTTGTATAGTCTTAAGTGACTGTGTCTAATAAGACACAAATAATAAGAGAAATAAGATCTGAACATTTATTAAAATACTACTACTTAATGTCAGAACAGATTTGAAGTGTAACTGTGCAGAATTCCACCACTAGCAATATTTTTCCATTTGAAAAAAATGATAAAAGGCATGATTTCTAAGGGTTATTTTCTTAAGGTTTTGCATTTTTCACTTGTTTGACTGTAACAATAATATAAACTAACTTTAGATGTAATTGAGCTAAACATGAAAGTAGTATCAACTTAAAAGATGTTTTGTTGTTTAGGTGACCCCTTTTATTTCTCTCTCTCCCCCCCCCCCCCCCCCCCCCCTTTTTGTTTTTGGAAGGTAGATTTGCACAATATCCATTAAATCTAAAAAGTTATGGTGCCATGCACTTAAGTTCCCTAGTTCCTGCAATTACATGTGTTCTGGTACAGAGTGTGGGACTGTCCAGGAATTCATATTTCTATAAATTTAGTATGCTGTGTAGGCAGTAAACAGAGAGAGAAAATAAGGAAAATAAATTGTCAGATAAGAAAATATTTGGAGTTGAACATCATGAACTACAGTAATTTAGGATAATTAACTGTGTTCCAACCTTAACATGGGTAAAATCCTTTTGATTTTGAATTATGTTGAACAGAGTGCAAGAATTGCTTCTGAACAGAGTAAGACCAATGTACTTAGGTGTGATACAAACAGCTTAGGAGAAGATATTGTGTTTTGGAAAACCATCAAGTATAAAGAACAGCAAGATACAACTAATGTTATTCACTGTGGGATTGATTATTTCTGATGTTTTTCTTTGTCACACTTATTGAGTAAAGTCTGTGTATCCTTTAGGCTTATCTGTTTGAGTATTGTGAAGTTGTTGGTGCCTTTGTGTATAACTCAATATTTTTATTTTTTTTTCTGTTGAAGGTATGTTTTGTTGAATTCAGTTCTTTCTGTTGAATCTCCTTTGCTTGCTTCTGACCTTTATTTCTGTTGATTTTTGCTTCATTTTTCATTCACCATGCTGTTCAGTTTTTGGATGCCAGGAGAACAAAGGTTTGTCGACTATTTGCAGTCACTTTATTTTTCAAAAATCAGTAATACTTATTGTATTTTTTTTGTTTGCTTGTTGGTGATACAGTAATCCTGTTTACTAAACATGCTCATAGCTTTAGTTGCTAAAACTAAAAGTCAAAACCAACCAGCCCCAACTGAGCTCCTCCACAAAGCCCCTTTAATTATAGTGAGTGCTTTGACTTTACAAACAACAGTACTGTTGAGCACCTTGAAGGGTTGAATTACCTTTAGTCTATGTGAAGTAGTTTAGAAAATGTAGAATACTGAGTCTTTTAGCTTTGTTAGGTACGTATTGATATATGGATGTGTCACAGCCTAGTGTTTGGGTTTGTTGGTTTGCCTTTATTTGCTATTTAGTTTCTCTGTAGCTGCCATTATTTTGTGTGTGTGTTTTGTTTTTTCTAGAAGCACTTGAAAGATATCATTACAAATAGTCACATACATTTGCTCTTTTATGAGGTCATTTGATGTACTTTTGTCATTGATATGAATTTTTGCAACAGCATACAAGTTAGCCAAAGATTAATCCTACATTGAGATCTTAAACTGATTTTTTTCCCTTTTCTTTTTTTAATTGCAGCATCTGCAAATGACAATCCAGGCACTTCAAGATGAGCTTAGAACCCAGAGAGACCTTAACCATCTTCTCCAGCAGGAAAGTGGAAACCGGGGAGCTGAGCATTTTACCATTGAGCTCACAGAGGAGAATTTTCGAAGACTTCAAGCAGAACATGATAGACAAGCTAAAGAGCTATTCCTGTTGAGAAAAACACTAGAAGAAATGGAGCTTAGGATTGAAACACAAAAGCAAACACTAAATGCCAGAGATGAGTCAATAAAGAAGCTTCTGGAAATGCTGCAAAGTAAAGGTTTACCATCTAAAGGAATGGAAGATGACAATGAGAGAACTCGAAGGATGGCAGAGGCTGAATCTCAGGTTAATCATTTAGAAGTTATTTTAGATCAGAAGGAAAAGGAAAACATGCATCTTAGAGAGGTAAGGAAAAAGTAATTTATTTGTTTAAAATATGTTGTCAAAGTACTTGCTGCAGTTTTTGAAGTATATGTTAGAGTGTCTTAGTGTTTTCTGTTTCTGCTCTCTTTTTTTTTGTAAAATTCTAAATACACAAGACTATGACATGAAAGCAAGTATAAGAAATTATGGAAGAAAAGTAACTGTGATTGGGGCTTATATCTGACAATGTTACTTTGTTAGTTTCTGTTTTATTTATATTTTGTCAAATCAGTGTTTGGCAAATGAAGAATGGAACTACTGAAGAGGCAAGTATCACCTTCTGCTATAAACTAAATAGTCATGAATGCATGCTACTGTCTGTTTGCTTTTATACCACTTGTAGTTTGAGTGTTCTGAAGTGTTTTACTTTCCATATAAAAAGGCTTCTGCCTATGTGTATTTCTAAGGTGTTGGTGGTACTGTAACTTCTTAGGTAAATATACCACATAGTGTTGCCTCATGAAAACACTGGGATGATGGCTGTGCTCTACTTTGAGAGATCCTGAATTTAATCCCAAGCTTACCTGCACCAGCTGTCCACATCAGTTGTGAATGCATTTTGGAACTGGATCTGTGATGACTGAACACCTGAAAGAATCTGGCCTGTTGTCAAGCCTGTCTGCCCCTCTATATCCCAGCAGCCCATCAGCATTATCGTGTGACTGGTGTCAGACAAACAAGACAGTGTGAATCTTCTTCAGAAGGACCTTGGTGTTGCTTCTGCTAAGGAGGGTAAAAATTGCAGGGAGATCATGTGCAAGCTACTGGCAAGGAAGTTGAGATAGATGGGTCTGTTTCCTTAGAAACTCAGCACCAGTGTGGTCTGGAACTTTCAGTCTAGTAAAGACACCAATTTGCCTGACAGATCAAAGCATGACTATAGTTAGCACAAGAGCATGGAGTTATACAGAAACAAGTAAAAGTTTGCTAAACATAGGAATGCTAGAGATTAATAACAGCTAGTTAAATCCACAGAATACCATCAAAATATTTTCTTTGCTCTGAACAAGTTCTCTTGTACTTAGCTTATTGCTACTTTTTAATTTTCCTGTGAAGAGCTGGCTCCTGATTCTTTTCACAGGCAGAATTTTAATTAAAAAGTGACAACACCCATTAATGAAGCCTGAAAGTCAGTGGATCCTGAAAGTAGTTGCGTAAGGAATTAATGATACTGCATTTGTGATGAGGAATGATAGAGGAGAAGTTCTGTAACTTAGCAGACCAGTTTCTGGATTTAGAGCTGCTATTCTCAGAGTAGTATGTGCAGTCTGCTTCAAGGATGAATGGTTTGCTAGTTACTTGCTTTATTACATGATTGTTTGCTTTTCACCTGTTGCACCAGTATCACTTAAGTTTCTGAATCCCAATAGAACTACATATTGGACACGCATAAATTTACAGTGAAAATTTGAAGGGTTCTAATTAGCACATTAGTCAAAATTAATGAAAGAAATAGAATTTAAGAGAGCTTGAAAAGTAGAGAAAATGTTAGTATCCAAGACAAGTCCCTGGGCACCCGGTGTATTGATTAGTCCAGGGAATGCTGAAAAGAGATCATATTGCCTCTTACAGACAGTGCATGTTTCTCCTGTATTTATACTGAAATAGTTTTATGCTTCAGGGTTCCCCCTGAGTTACCCTCAGGAGCCAGGAAATAAGTTTTCTCCCTCAATTTAAATGAGGACATAGAGGTTGTCTTTTGTCTGAAGGTACTGCAAGTATAGAATGGGGTTTACTGTTTATGACTTGTTGATATGCCTTGGTAACTGGTCAAGGGTTAAAAATTCACTTTTAACTATCTGGAGTCTGATCCTGTCAGATTGGCAGGAACTGTCTGCTAATTTGGAGATTTTGGCTAACAATTTCCTCTCTATTTTAAAAAATCAAGGCTTTGGGTGAACCTGTCTCCAGCTTTCTTCCTGTTGCACATGGTATTTATGGGTTTTGATTGTTTTCTGACACATTTGAAGTGTTTTATAGGGAGCTTGGACGTATGATCTGTAGGATATGAATGCTTTAGACAGTAAATTTTTAGTAGATGCCTGGAAAAAACAAGATTCCTGCTTGTTTTTCCAGGAATCTGGATTTGATTGTTCAAGTGGATGCTTGGAAAATGATCTGAGGTTCAAATGTTGTCTTTTTCTGTCTTGTTAAGGGAAATTGCCTACATACTACCAGATATTCTATATAGTTTTATCTCTTTGTTAGAAGTCCAAATGGATCAATTTTTCTTCTCTATGAGTAGCTTGATAAGCCTTTAATATTCTGCAGTGGTCGTTTGAATTGCTGTCACTACATGGAGTCTTCATCCTGAACAGTACAGTTTTCTAACATGGTAAACCAGGAGTTCCTGTATTGAATCTTCTACACTAGCCTCCTTGGTGGATTGGCAATTTCTTTTTTTATAACCAGTGTCTTTAAGTTTTCATTCAAGCTGTGTAAATGACATTGCAGAATTCCTGGATTATTTTTTTTTTTTCTTTCCTGAGAATGCTTTAAAAGTAAACTGGAACTTGGATACATTTTTAATTAATTCCATTCATGAATTATTTCATGTTCACTAAAACTGTGTTAATCATCTTTCTATATCTTTAACAAAATATTTGTTATTTTAGAACTTCATCTAAAATGTTCTGCTTTCTGTGTTTTGCAGGTTGGAGTATAGAGCTGATGTGTTGAGTATATTTCTGAGAAACTGGTATATTGTCTTGTGTAAACATGTTGTTTGATCAAATCCTGAACACTTGCTTCTGTTTTTTTAATTAGCTTTGCTATTTGACTTTCTGCCACTGCACTTGAAACAAATTGAGGAAGATAAACTTCTTTGTAGCAGCAAGTGAAGTTATTTAGGAACTAAGTTTTCTAATGTGTCAGTTTACCATTGAAATCATAGATTCTGCTGTAGTCTCCATGGAAAAAAGCTGAAAAAATTGGAAATGAAGTTGAATGTGGAAAAAATAACTGAAGACTACTGATTTTTCTACAGCTTCAATGCTACATTAAAAAGCCTATATAGAATCACCTCTTGTAAGCTATGCTGTTAGTATTTAGTTTGAAGATGCTTTCAATCTGAAGTTTTGTAGTTCTTGAAATCTAGTTGTGTACCAGCTTGTTAGCTTTTAAATCCTAGCTGGAGAAAGGCCAAATCTTATGTATTTTTCTGAGCTTGTGAACACGTTTTCCCCTAATGCAGCCGTATCTTCCTCTCTTATGCTCCTAATTTCTTAGTTCTTTAAAATAGTGCCAAAGCTGGAATCTGTCTTCTCTCTTGTTCATTCAGTCTTTCAGAGCTCTCAATGCACTGGAATGGAAAGCTAATGGATGAGAAGCAGAAGAAATTAATTTTGGTATTAGTAATCACTGGTGGGTGGAATTTTGACCAAAGCAGAGAATTAAACTAATATGTTTTCTGAGAAACTAAAGCAACTGGGTGGGAAGTGCTGGGAATTAAGGGCACTTTCTTCTACGCTCTTAGGTCTCCAGTTGCTGTCAATTCTATCTCCTTGATATATGCACCAGCACCCCCTCTCCCCCCTCAAGCACTGGTGATACTGGGAATTGAATAGTAAGAGATATGTTCTTTGCTGTTTCAGAGCTGCCTTTGTCTTATTAGTTTTTTCAAAGTCTATTTAAATAGAGTTAACTTTTGTTACTGGTCTTCAGTTGCTACCCCTTTGTCAAATATGAAATGCTTCTCATAATCGTCTTCTGCCTATTTCATATAAGCATGCATGTTACCAGAAACCAATATCCTACTGTTCTGATTCAAAATAATTTGCTGAATATCCAAGAGTCATGTAAAAATTTCTCTTTAAGCCATTGATTGTTTCTTCACCCTGTCCCTCTTGTGAATAGCTGTAGCACAATTTCATAATATAGCTGCCTTCAAAGACCTGGAATTTCTCCAGGCCTTAGGTTATGTTTCTTAGGGAAGGGACGTACATATGGCTAGTGTACCAGAGGCACAGGAATAACTTTGGAAAATAAAACCACCATATTTTTGTTTAGCAGATTTGGACTAACTTTGGTGTGTTAACTGCCTGGCCTTCAAAGACTGTACCTTTCTGCAGTGTACGGTCTTCGGTATCGTTAAACTTTGTTTCACAGAGGCAAACTTGTTATGATTGGTTTACCCACGTTTTGTGTTTGAAGGTCTTAGGAATGGCAAATTTGTGGCTTATTATACAAGAGGAAAAGGACACTTCAGCTGAAGTAGGAGTCCTGCTCTTTTACAGGAATAGCAAAGAATGTTAGTGTTGATAAGGTTCATTAAAATATTGGGAAATAAGCTACACAAAAAGCGGTATTAGATTTCTTTCCATGTTTTAAGGAATTTAAAAGTCTAGGCAATAAGCTTTCACAAGGATAGATAGATTGCCTGATTTGCGATAGTTATAACAAAAGTTTCCTTAGTTGCTGATTCACAAAGCAAAAAAGAACAAATAAAATTCTGGATAGCAGAAAGTGCAAGCATGTGGTTTTGCTTCAGTTTTGGAGATGCAGCCACTGAAGAGAGAATGTTGAGTGCTTTTCCATGGTTTCTGAGAACTTCAGCCCAGTTTGTGCTGTTTTCTGTCACTAAGGTAGTCTGAATCCTTTGTCTGCAACTAACATAACTCAAATATTTTTGCTAATGTTTTTCAAAGGTAGCTGAATTTTACTGATGCTTTCTGAGACAAAATGACACAGCATTTGCTTTGGTAAGGAAATAATGTGCTCTATGTGGAACAAAGTAGTCTTTGCATACACACATGAGAAAAAGGTCACTCTTGGGCTGGGTAGTCTTCCTATAAGTTTGTTAATGGCTCAAAACCTGTCTTGAAGCCATAATGTCATACTATGGCATTCTTCATGTTCAGAATTAAATATCATGAAGATTACTAAATATACATTCCTGTCAGAAAACATGAGATGCCTGCTTGAAAGTTCTTAAATTGGTTATTACATGTCTCTTCTAGAATTTTAAATAAACATTTGTTTCTCTATAACTTTGTGAGAACTGTAGGTAATCTGGGGATTTTATCATGTGGAAATCTAGCACAGATGTTTGGTATTACTTTTTTTAAACATAGTGACCACACATTATTTACCCTAAGTACCATTAAGTATTTTTTTATTATTGTTATTAAAAACTTGCCTTAGGCAAAGTCCCACTAAATCTCTAGTGAAGTCAAATGTTAAAATTCCAGCAAGTATTTTATTATATATACATACACATATATTACACATGTCCTCTCTGTATAACATATATTTTCGCTAAAACAGAATTTGAGATCATATAGGATTTTATATACACATTTTTAACTCTTATCTTGCATATATTCTTAAAATAATGTTGTTGCACGTGGTTTAAAGCTACAGCTTTTTTATATTTAGTAGAAAGAAGAACAACACATCTTCTTTATTATAATTTAAAGTGTACTTCTAAACTTTCAAGCATTTTTTAAAACTTTGCTCTATCTTTGAACTCAGCTTGGTCAAATAATGAAGGCTGCTGATAGGATTTGAACTGCCATCATGAATTAGTTATTGCATGTTTTTAAAGTTATTAATGGAGCAAAGTTCCTTCTTCCACTGTGAATAGAACAGATGCCTTGCAGACTTTTGGTGTTTACTGTAAATGTCTTGCACTGGAGCCAGTAGTAATTTACTAAGGAAATGCTTTATCAACACCAAATGATTCTTCCCTGAAGTTAGTTATATAGATTAACAACCATTCTAGACTGAACCTCTTTATTAGGTTCATTAGTGCTTCTTTTATTTCTCCTGGCTCAGCTCAAAATATTAATCTTATCAGTTGCTATAAAGAAGATTACTTTCTATCAAAATATCTATAGTAATGTGTTTTCTAAGGTGACCCCTTAAGTATACAGGAGGACTTGGCAATATTGGCAGTCACTCCAGACATGAGAAAGTAGACAGAACCTGATTGTGCTCTAGAGAGCAGTTACTGCTTCTGGCATAGCCCATTCAGATTTTGTTATGCCTCATGATATGCTTGCTAGGGTGCTTGGCTGCCATGGACTGTCAAGCTGACATGTCTCAGAGCTGCAAGTAAAGAAATTCTTTAAGGAAAAATGAGAGAAGAAATCAGATTCATGAACTCATGAAAGCTGAGTTTTCTACACCTTTCAGTATGTAGAGGTGGTAAATGTTAATCCTGCCAGCATTCCTGGAAACTGCATCCTTTGGATGGTAACCTGGGGACTGTCTTGAATTGCTGTAAACTGTTGTTGTCCCCAGATGTGGAATACTGTCTTTGCAAGGCTGCTTACCCAGTCTCATCTACAATTTTCAGGCTGCACGTAAACATTTTAAAGACTAGGTAATGAAACAGAGAGAAATACTCAATTTTGATTTTTATCATAGGATTTATTTCTTTTTATCCTACCTCTTTTTAAAAGTTGCTGTTCACCTGTGCTACACCTAAACAGAGATATCTGATAGAAATAGTGTTTCCTAATCTTAAAAAGACGGAAAAGAAAACAAAAGGTAAAATGAATGGTGTTATGTTGTTGACATAAAATATAATGAAAATAAATAACCTGT
Source organism: Agapornis canus (assembly GCA_036873685.1). NCBI lineage: Eukaryota > Metazoa > Chordata > Aves > Psittaciformes > Psittacidae > Agapornis > Agapornis canus. The sequence goes on from JBAFWW010014819.1 coordinate 16,911, forward strand.
GGGAAGAAAACCTCACTGAAGGTTAGAAAACAAATACAGAAACCAAAACAAAGCACCAAAGTACCTAGCTTGTAGTTTTATTGTATAGATGGCTCATAGTAAATAATGATTACCTCTTACATCTCACTGGCACCAGTCAACTCAAAATGAAGGAAATACTTCACAGAAATCTTCAGAACTTCAGCACTCTAAATATAAAGATGTTGATCTGTTCACTGATATGTGCTGCCAATAATGTTTGCATGCCTCATGGTTTATTTTTAACAAATTTTCTCTCAGCATCTTTCTGAGTGTAACACTCCTTTTCTGTAGAGGAGGAAAATGAAGCTGAAGGTAAGTCAGAAAACTGCCCAGGTCTTCTCAGAAAAGCAGTAATGAAGCAGGGAAAGGATCTGCTTGAGGTCCATTTACATTCCCTGACTACTGTTAATGTATTAAGTGGAACAGCAGTAGTTGAAAAAAGAGTGTCTTTATTCAAATCTTTAAATTTAGTATTAAAAAATTTATTTTAACATGTTAATGTATTAAACAGGTTTTGTTTAAAACATGAGTTGCTAGAAACTGCTGCAAGCCATTGTAAGGACAAGGTAGATGGAAAGGAAAAGGCTTAGCAAACGAGTGGTGCAGATAGTTGTGTGAACAGTAGGGTTAAGAGGGTTTTCAGTTGTTGATTTAACTTCAGCTGAGTGCTTGGAGTGGGAGAGTTACAGTTTAGATGTGAGATTTCTAGTACAGGCATTGCTTCTTACAAGCACCCTGTTTCAAGCTAGTCAGACCTGAAGACTGTATCAGATTACCAGTTCTGCCTAGCGCAAAGCAGGTGGTATTTTGTGCATTTTGAAAGTTCAGGAAGATGAGTTAAATTCGAGGTGTGGGCAAGTGTATATCATTACATTTGATAATTTTCTGTTGCATTGCAAGCTATCCCTTGAGAAGAGCTAATATTCTGAAATGCCATTGCTTGGTATGTTCATAGAATCATAGGATTCTTTAAGTTGGAAAATATGAAGATCAAATCCAACTGTTAACCTAGCACTGCCAAGTCCGTGGTCTTGTAGGGTCATGCTAGCCTATTTTCTAGTAAAAGAAGTGTAGAGCTGTTAAATAGTATTAATGCAGGTTCTAGGCTATTTTTTTAATTTTAAAAAAAAAGGGGGGGGGGGGGGGGAAAAAAGTTTTTCAGGAGGAGGTGAGAGAATTAAGGCTTGAGTTTAGTGGGTTCTTACTCATTGTTCATACTTCTCAAACCAATGAACTTAATTAAACCACATCCCCCTAATCCTCTGCTTACACTGAACATATGCAAAGAATGTGTCCCACTTTCGATGGCTCCTGCCTGCACTTCATATAGAGGTACAACTGACTGAAACTTCTGTGGTTTTGTTTGTTTGGTTTTTTTTTTTTTTCTTCCAGTTTCCTTGGGGTATTAGTTGTTGGACAATATTTAAATCAGGATATAAGATATCATTAGTTAATGATATGGTCTCTTATGGCAGATGCTGTCTTCCTATTTAAAAACATTAAAAGAAATTTAAGACCACACTACTAAGCAAGCATTAGAGGAGCAGTGATGTTGGGTGCATTTACTGCTATTTAAAATTACTGATCTTCAGCCAGTGGACATAAGGAATTGGAAATGTATTTATGAGGTGGACCTCAAACCGGAACCAGCTTTTTAATTCTAGATAATGTTTTATCAAACCCAAGAAGGAAAATGAGTCTGAAAAATTATCATCCATTTTAAATGAAAGGAACTGTTGAACTTTTTATCACCAGAGTGCTTTCCCATTGTACAAATATTTCCAGAAGAATACTGGAAGGAGAGACTGAGAATCTGAGTAACTGAAGTTATTGTTAAAGTTTTTGTGAATTGTCATCTCTTTTACTCACTACATCCTGCATTATCTCACAAGAAAACCATAGAATTCTAGGGGGAAATGAGTGTTTTGTAAAATAAAGTTGAATAACACTGTTCTTCTAAATCCTTATTTACCTGTATAGCTTCAAGGGTTGAGTAAGAGTAGTAGGCTAGTCTTCTAAATTCTAACCCCCCTGCTGTTTCCAGCATGTCACATGTTTTAGCTGAGACTACTTTGTCTTAGGAATCATGCTTTTACCTAGAGTAAAAAAAGCAGTCACATAAGCTTGGCTTCTAGAAGACTGCAACAGGCTAGCCTCCTGCCAGAGACAAATTGCACATGTGGATGTATGTGTATGTACACATTTTTTTCCTTTCTGTGGACCAAAAGAAGAAATGTGCTTTGTCATCTTCAAAAAACCCCTCATCCTAAAAGGGAAATGCAACTTTTTATTTGCTAAACTTTTTCCTTGTACAAGTCTTAAACTCTGTGTAGCAACATGAGTTTTGCCTTTGTGTATGTATAGCCTATCTCAGTAATAAAAGTGAAACTGTATTACAGGCAGTAGAACATGGCTAATAATGTAAACTCTTCCTGAAGTGTCAACAAAAATTCAATTTGATGAGGGGATGAATGTGATCTTAGATTAAACCATTTAATGAAACAAGATTTCTGATTTAGTGAACATATGTAAATTTCTTGTTGAAACAGTCCAACCCCTTTCTTCAGAAATATATTGCCTTTGATCTAGTGGAAAACTGGAGTGTGGCTAGTCACTAATTAGCTCATTCATGTATTCATTGGTTTGTGAGGTACTCTTGATTATAGGTCAGGTTTTTTTCTGTTGACTGTTTGAGACTGATAGTCTACTGTAATCATTGATAGTGATTATAGAGCTCTCAATATATTTTTAATAATTAAATTTGGTACTATTCCATCTCACTATAAAGAGTTAGTTAAAATATTGATGAATAATCCCAATGTACTCTAAAAGATGTATCTACCAAAATTCTGGGTATGTGAAAGTACTGAGGACCAAGAAGGCCAGGTTGGACAAAGCCTTGCGTGGCACACTTTAGTGTGAGGTGTCCCTGTCTATGGAACAGGGTTGGAACTCGGATGTTATTAAGGTTCTTTCCAACCCTAGCTATTCTGTGATATCCTGCTTGTGATTTTTAGCAAGTCAAGTGAGGTCAGTGGGATTATCTGAGTGATTTAGGGTGAATAGGATTACATTTGACAGAATAAATGAATTCAGGCTTGGTAACTACTTGTTTACACTGATTGGAAGGAAGTAGTTCTTGGTAGCTTTTCTGAGGATGGAGCTAACTTCCTCATCTGCTTGGCTTATCTTCACTTAGGAGCTATATGTCATCCCTCATATTTAAAAATATTTTGGTTGGTCTTCAGGCTGTTTTCTTCTCACTTTACAAAGCAAAACCACCCAGACATTTTAGGCCCATTTATGTATAAAGTGTATATTTAGAATAGTTATTGGTTCTGTGTGTTTTCGTGACTGTCATTTTAAGATTTAAGGCAGTATTAATGCAGGCAGTTATATGAACTCAGGGGACTACTTACTGTTAGGAATTATCTGCAGGGTTTGTGCCCTTGCCTGTTCCTTCCACTTTCATATGAAAGAGTTGAGCAATATTTCTGCTGCTCTTTTAGTAACACTTTACAGTTCTTGTTGAAGGAAATGATGTGATAAATAGAAACGATGTGTGATTCAGGAAAGTGTGAATCAGACATGTTTCCTCCTAATTTCTGAAAGAGTAGTACCTGTGAAATATCCTATTATAGTCTGTAACAAATATCAATTCTTTGGGGGTGCAGAAAGACAAAACTGTAGTGTTTCCTACTCTGGATTTGGGAGGTATAAGGGGCCTATCTGCTGCATTATTTATTGCTCTGTTTTTTTACACTATCTCCTTGAATTCATTCTTTCATTGTTGTTTGTTTTTTTTTTTTTTTTTTTAATTATTGTTTGTTTTTTCTGGACACTTGTGATACTGGAAGATTTTTGTTCATCATCCAAGTTGCACTGATATAATTTGGAAGAAGAAAACTAATTGATAGAAAAATGCTTAGTCAACTTAGTGCTATACATGGTAATTGCAAACAGGTTCTTAGTGGTGTTTCACTGAGTTCTGGCTGCTGTATTTTTCCATTAACAAAATTCCTGTGCTGCTGTTGCTCTGCTATGCTGGCAGTCTAATTCCTATTTCACTTCAAATGAACATTTCCTGTGAAAATCTTCCAAGCAGGGTTAATAAAGGGCAGTTTTATTAACGGGAGTATGCATCACTCTATTCTCCTTAAAGTCTGCATTTGCAGAATGCATTATTTTAATCTATTAATAGATAATTAACAGCTATATATATTTTTTTTCAGTCACACTGCTTTAATTAGCATTGGCTCTTGACATTTTTTATTTCCCTGAATATAAATTTATTTACGAAGACACGTGGATCTCTGGGTTTAGGTTTATAACAATGAATGTAACTGAATAATGTGGTTTTCTTTGGCTCATTACTTGACTCAAAAGTAAACATTGGAAAGAAGCATTCTCTTAACATGTCATCCTTAGGAGGAGAACTTGAGTGATTTCTTGGTTCATGATGTCTTTTCAGGAAGCTCCTGCAAATAGTGAATTCATTAAGTTTCTGTTTTTTTCTTATGAGTCGAATCTTTAGAAGGTTTATTAACTGAAGCAGTGTTCTTCAGATACAGAACAAGGAATAGTATATTCTTTGCTAGATATCTTTACTAGATATCTAAAAGTGAACACTTGTGCCTGTTTGCCGCATAACTTTTCATGACTATTAATGACACTCAGGTCATATTTTAAAATTAAAGCTTAATTGAGATAAGATTTTTCTACAAGTGAATCAGCTGATTGCAAATATATATAAACTGTAAGAATTAGTCTGTTATGTAGGATCACTTTTGATAAGAAACAATTAATTTGGTAATGAGACAATGCATTTCCTGTGGTGGTTATATGCAGAGTAAGTCAAGTTGTGGCTCAGATGGTTTGATTGTGGCTGTCTTTGAAGTGTGGCACTTTCTGCTTGTGCACCTGCTGTTGACTGTAAATCCTTACTAAAGAGGGAGCTGTGGTGCCCTACTTCAAAGAAGTATGTTGTATCAACAAAAAAAGAAAAGAAACATTGTTTCTGCCATGCTTCCAAAGCTTGGTTCAGTTTTGTAAGTTCATGGATCTGGCTAATGTAGAAGAGATTTTAGTTATTTTTATTGTGTTAAATGAGGTAACCAGTACATTTTAAACTTTCTGTTACAAATTACTGTTCTTCTACTGTTTGACTGTTACTTGTGAAACTTCCTTTCCTTAGAGGAATTGTCCTGTGAAAATTGGAGTCATGGGAAAACTGAGCGTATTCTGTTTTAATATATCCTCTTGTCAAGGAGTAGATTAAGGAGGGGAAAAAAAGAAAAAGCCACGTGTTACAGTAGAATGTATATTTTTTTTGCTTGCTTGCTTTTTCAAGGTTCTTTAAAGTTACCAGTTGATTTATAGAATCATAGGATAGTTAGAGTTAGAAAGGACCTAAAGATTATCCAGTTCAACCCCCCTGCCATAGGCAGGGGCACCCCACACTAAACCATGCCACTCAAAGCTTTGTCCAACCTGGCCTTGAACACTGCCAGGGATGGAGCACTCACAACTTCCT
>JBAFWW010014821.1:0-28701 GCA_036873685.1 Agapornis canus
GTTCAAATGGGTTCAAAACCCAGCTTTAACAGCAGAGCCACAAGAAGCTGCTGCCTCTCCTCACTGCACAGGAAATCAACCCAAGCACCTTTTCAACATGACCCTCACTAGCATTCATGACCTGTTCTCCCCTTAGTTCTGACCTCACCCAAAAGAGTTCCCCTTGCCCACAGTTCGCTTTATCTCTTTTTCCCTTTCAGATGGATATATTTACATGATGCTGATGATGACGCTTAGTCTTGTCTTCCCTCACCACCCACCTCCACCTCCCTTTTTAAGTAATCATCATGCTGCCAGCACACTGGAACATTTTGAACATGGAATAAATTCATACACCAGCCTGTGCTAACATGCAGCTTTTCAAGACAGAACTACCAGAGCTGCTCTTATGGGTTAATCAGGTTCCTCCATCTCAATTTCTTCATCAGCTCTTCCTCAGGAAACATTCCTGTAGGAAGCAGCCCCAGTGATGACAAGAGGATAACTGGCTCAAATATTTCCCTCAAATCCATGGGACTGTCATTCAGTAAGAAATAAGTAAAACCTGAAAAAAAACAACAGGGCAAAACCTGTTATCACTTGCTCTACTCTAGTTTTTGAGCCATATGTACAAAACCTCTTTTCGGGAGTGTGTAGATCCCCATTAAATCCACTTAGAAGCTTTTCCAGATAAATCTTCCATAGAGAATAAACTTGGAGAGCAAGCATTTCCATTTCTTTCCTCACCTCATTAACTAATGGGGCACCATTGGCTGACTCCTACACACAGATTTGCTGCTGAGCCAGTTTCTCCAGGCTGTTCTGCATATCAAGGCTCCTGTCACACATAACCAGATGCTTCCCACTCTTGTCAAGGTATTTTTCTGATCGCTGATAGAGGGAGAAAAGAAACCCAAATTGGCCTTTTCCCTAATCTGACACAGTCCCTCACCTCAGTGGCTCACCCCTTCACAGCCTAAGATGATGTATCCCTACAACAATAGCAGAAAGAGAAGGTTCACATCATCCTCTTTCTGCACAAAAACAACTCCCCAAATTCAGTCCCTGAACCAGCTTTTACCCCAGCCTGCCTGCACTCTGTTCACAGGTGTAGCAGGCAAAAGATTCAGAGTCAGTAGTGAAGTTGCCTTAAAGGGCAGCTTCAGGTTTCCCAGAATTATTTCTAAATCCAAAACTTGACTGTTTCCATAGCACCATTCCGTTTTCTCCAATGGCCAAAGCAACCACCCAAGTGTGGGAGTCCGTGTTCAAGTGTCTTTCCCAGTCTTGGGGCTTTCTTAGTCCTCAGCCACACCAATGCCTGACTGTCCTGGCTCAGTGGAACTCAGTGCGTGCACAGGTCACAAAGGCAGACTGTTAATCCCTTGCTCTCTTTACTGATCTTCATGTATTCTGCATGAATAAGGGTGGCATCACCAGTTGGAAGAATCCCTCACTCCACAGAAATTACAGGATGCACTCAGCTCATGCTTTGCACAGAAATGTGCTGGTTTGTGTGGAGCCACAACATCAAACAGGTCACTGAAATAGCCCTAGAAATAAGTTGGAGTGTTTGTAGGGGGGAAATTCATTGTTTTAGCCCAAATAATTTCAATATTTCACTTTCCAGCACAGACCTGCTAACTGCAGCACCAGTGAGTGGAATCCCTTCCACACACCCAAAGAAAAGCTGTTGTAGGCCAAACTGTCAGAGAACAGCAGCTAAGATGGCCAGATGAGAGCAGAAGAGAGACCGCTACAATAACCAGGTTTGACATCAGATGTTAAGTTAAATCCACAAGCCTCTGGGATTTCAGGATGAGCAGTTATATTTTTTCTTAATAGGATAGCTCATGCCCTTAGAATTAAAAAATTAAAATCAAGTTTGTTTCCAACTAAAAATGTTGTAAGTTCATTGTAATGCAATCCCATATTAAGATGTGTAATCCCATATTAGTAAGTGTAACCCCATATTCCTAGTAAGTGGAATCAACAGTTTAAGCTATTATTCCCTCTCACACCATAATGCAGAGCATTACACCAGCAATGAACCCTCTGGAACAGTACACAGCTGGAGCTCTAGAGGATATCTGTTTGTGGATTGAGGGGACTGAGGCTTTAGTAACAGTGCACAATCATCCATCTTCCCAGACACTAGATCTGATTTGAACCATGACTTTGATATTGATACTTAACTGTTTTATTACAGCCAAGCAGGCCTAACCAATGTCTACTGAGTTACCACTAAAAAGAAATAAGCAAATTAACAACCTAATTTTCAATAAAGTTCAGAACGGGAAAAAGAATCAGCTTATGTTGCATAAATCTCCAGCTAGAAATTAAAGTATCGGGACTTGGTTTAATTACATTTTTAATGTGATCCCCAATAGGACTTGGTAACCTTTAGGGTTTAATAACCTCAGCTCATTTAATGTCCTTTCATTATATCAGTGTAACAATCCAAGAGCAAGGTTTGAAAGCTAAAACTGTATGCTTCCTCCTGGGCTTTCCCATATGTTCACCATCTTTAGCTCAGACTCCCACGATACTCATGCCAAGTCTCATAAAATGTTCCTAGCAGAACAGAAAAACATCTTCTTCCACTATAATTTATGTATTTATCCTTTAGGAGGGTGGGATTAATTTTGTACTGCAAAGCTCTGGGTATCTACAAAGATCCAGCCTCATCTCAGGTCAAAAAAACTCATCAGACCTCTTCATCTGGCCTCAGCAGTAGGTCAGAAAACATGATGGGGTTCACACCTGGGACTGTAAGCTGTGTCTGTGGTTTGCATAGCTGTCTAAACACAGACCTATTCCAGATCTGGCACTAAATAATCATGCAGTACAAACGTTTTTTGGCAGAAGAATCACACAATAAACCAGACTGGAAGAGGCCTCCAGAGGTCACATAAACCAAACCCTGCTCAAAACAGCACTGATTTGCTCTAGGTTTACAGCAAAAGGCCCTGGAGCACCTCTGCTCCCTTCCTGTTCATTATGTGTATTCAGATGTCTACATTTCTGCATACCCTCGTAGCACACATTATCTTAAAACATCTGGGACCCCCATTCATATGGATGAGCTCGGACACCAGGGCTTAGAGAAGATCTCAGTCCTGCCCAGGGCAGAGCTGTAGCCTAGTGGGGGAGAGTACCACACTGCAGAAACCACCCTTCAATGGGTAGGATGCACATCACCAAACCTCAGTGTCTGTAACAGAGCCACCAACTCCCTCTAAAATCAGTGGAGAGAAATAAGCCTCTTGGGCATGGTTTATCTGACCTATTTAAGTGCTGCTTTAAGATATGAGGAATTACACTCCAGTATCTATTGACTGTCCTGATTTGATCTCCACTGACTGTAAAGGAAACTCAGCTGTAGGCAGATGATTCCTACCCTGTGCTTTTACTGCAGACTTTTAAACTAGAAATAATGTGCATATGTGAGCAAAGCAAGGCCAGATTGTACCTTTCAAAGCAAATACTACCAACGGGAGAGTGGAGAGAGCTACAACATTTTCCTGCACAGAATTTATACAGGCCTGTCCAAAACACTATCTAAAGCAGCAAATATTTCTCAGAGATTCTTCCAAGTGCATTTTTGCATCTTCAAGCATCTGCCCCCCTTCACTAGCAGGTGCGAGCACAGATTGGGATTCCACTGATTCTGCTCCCCTTGGGAATGAACCAAATTCCCTGTGCTTTTGCCCTGCTGGATACTTCAAGCAGAAATGCAGCAATGAGAAGAAAGAAGTGTTCCTGAATTGTTTAAAATGTGGTAAAAGTAAGCTGAAGTTTTATGGGGCAGAAATAGTGTGGACAGGAGGATTAGCATCACCCAGCAGCACGGGACCCTAAGTCCCAGTGTGGTCATGCCCACACAGACACATAGCCTGTCTTCATGTCCCGCTATGGAAAAATCATGATACAATTTCTAACTGCACTAAATCCTGAACTTTTAGAAACAAAAGACCAAGATTCTTTTGACTTTCACCAACTAAACATTGAAAAACAGAGCAGAATCAGTGAAACAACCCAGGAAGTTAATGTAATGAACCAACTACCCTGGGGCAATGGTTTTCCCTGATCCTTTCCTTTGTTCCTGTAAAATCAACCTTAAGGAAACAGACCTTTTCAAAAATTCAAGGCCTGGAAAAAAACATTGGAATGAGCAGCTTCTCTGCTAAGAAATCAAAAATTCATGCTAAATGGTTTTGTCTTGTTGGGAACCTCAGTGGTAAGAGGAGGCTGACTGAGACATAGAGGGTATTCCTTAGGGAAAAGCTTTGGACATGCAGGAGTTGTTGTGCCTGATAAGGCTGTGAACAAAGACAACTGTTAAGCCTAAATATTATCCATACACAGAATGCTTATACCTAGCTACACAACACATTGCTGTTTAAGACCAGAAAGGCAAGGTTACAGGAAGACTAGTGCCAAACACCCCCCAAGCATTAAGGATCAATTTTGGGATTTTAAGACTGATTCCAACTCTAATAAAATGAGTGAAAAACTCAAGGTCCAGACACCTCAGACCTGAACAGGTTTAAGTAAAAATGGAATTTAGCATCTCAAACTTATGCTTAATTTAACAAAATCAGAGGTGAAACATGCACATCAGTGAATCTGCCAAACAGAGTTTCTACTTGAAATTACCCTGCCCCATGTCACAGGCCAAAAAAGACAAAGCTCCAATGACAGACAACCCCAGATGAAGAGCAAACATTTCTGGGTGCTACTGAAGCCATTCATGTACACAAACCTGGTCAAATACACTGCTGAATTCTGGTAAGTCTTGAAAGAAAGGAATTCCTCAGCTGTGCACAGATGAGCTACCACTTGACCTAACAAATGAACATCTATACATGCCGCAACATCATCTGATTTGTGTTACCATCAAGTTCTCTTTAATTTCGAAGAACTTGGTAACTTCATCAGATCCTGCTGCTGTGAGGGCAAATCCTTATTTGTTAATCCAAATGGCAACGGTTAGCAGGAAAAAAAGTAGACACATCATTCCTCAAAGGTGCAGTTTCTACATTCCCTACCAGACACAATTTCAAGTAGTCTGAAGTTTAAAGAGGAGCAATTTTGTGTTTCAGTTAAGAAACAATTTGAGTCAAATGATCAGGACACTTGCTCCTGAGGAATTACATTCTCAGCACATGTTTTTTGTGCATCCACAAATTTCATTTTGTGTTCTCTTTAAGTTGTTGTGCATATGAAGCTGTATGCCAAGCAATTGCAAACTCTGTGCATCGCATTCACTGCACACAAGCAAATGCCCCTACAAAACATATTGATGCTTATATGCCAGTATGTCATGCCAAGTCATTACACCACCTCACAAGCTTTCATTCTGATCTCCTCCCCTCCCCTACTTACCCATACTGAAGGCAAGCAGTCCTTGCATTATTGTTCTATAGTAGACAATAAATTAACCCATTTAGGACTCCCTACACCCTCATCAACTTTGCTAAAAGAGGAGAATGGTGAAAACAGGGATAACAGTTGAATTATGAGACCCATATTTTAGTAAGACATCAAGAACATTGCAATATCAATTACACTTAAGCCCTCTCTCTTCAATGGCTCTGCAAGTAAGCAAACAGAAGTCAGATAAGACTTAGAAGTTACAATAGACTTATTCCAAAAGACAAAGAGTCCAGCAAAGAACAGAGCAGCTCTGATTTCCTGTCACTGTCCATGTGGTGCACTCAATGCAGACAATGCCTGCTCTAGGCATCATACAGCCCAACAAACTCCTGCTTTGATGCAGCCTTACTGCCTTGATCCTGCACCAGGGCTTCACAAAGAAACAGCATCAGCTGAGCAAGGTGCCTGCACACCCACACAGGGGCGAAAAGCAACTACATCCCAGGAAGAAAGTTACAAGAACTTGGCCACTAAGTTTGGAACCCACAATCAGAGCTCAGCACTAAAATTCCCCATGCAGTACAACGGCTGGGGATGAGGGGTTTCCCTGGAGCTAGCACACCAAGAGGAAGGATATCTGCCATCAGTCAATAGCACACTCTTAGAAGGTGGATACAGATTAAATCTCTTTTAGAGTTAAAAGTCATAAGTACCAAAGAAACCAAACCCCAAACTCCTGGAATTTCCTTCTTCCCTCATCCACTGTTTTATGAACAATTACCTAAGAAGTTTCCCTGAGCTTTGCTTAGGACATTTATTGCCCTATTACCTGACTGCAAATCTCATTTTAAGGTGATGCAGCAGGAATAGTTTTACTGACAAAAAGGAAGCACACAAGCACATTTGTATCTTTTCACTTTGTTTTCACAATGATGTACCTCTCCCAACACCCTGAGCATAAAGTGAGATTGGATTTTGTCACTGAAGCAAGACAAACACACACAGAGCACGCTTATGCAGAAATATTTACAAGCAAATACACAAAAGGCAAAGACCACAGGCTTCAATAACAAAGCTTGAGTGATTCATGTGTCCCCTCTGAACTCTGTGCAGCAGTGGGCGTTCATGTGTGTTTGTGTGTGTGTTCTCCAGAACATCAGATGGAATGTGTCAGTCAGGAGAAGGTCATGGGCTGGAAAGCTGACAGCCACAGCAGCAGGTAAAGCACAGCTTAAACAGATTCCCCCTCAGGCATCAACCACCCAGCAAGCTTAGTGCTAGTGACTAGCAGGGTCCCATCAAAATGAAGTTATCCAGCATAGGCACAGTCTGGGAGGCAAACTGAGTACTGACATCTGTGTTCAGAACAGTCCAGCAATGTCTCTCTATATAAAGAATGCAGTACTTGACTGCAAGATGTCATCACTCTCCTTTTCAGAGGAGAACCCGAGCTATTAAAACCTCCATTTCTGTTTGTTCTTCACCACTAGTTTCATTTCATTAGCTAACAAAGGTTTCCTGATGCTAAGTTTTAATTAAATCCTGCCTCTGTCTACCTGTTGTACCAGAGTTCTCAACAGATCTCCCTTGGGGCTTCACAAAGGTCAGAATCCACCTCTGAACAGAAGAGAGACCTCTGATGAAAAGGGAGATCTCTTGTACACTACACCTTTGGACTTTATTCTCTGGGGATGGTCACAAGGCTGACCTGCTCCTTTTGTCACAAGTTTATTAACTACATTAGAGAGGAACAGACTGAAAGTTGTTGTAATGTTCTGTCAGCACCTGCTTCATAGGAAAAAAGGAGATGTATTCAAATAATATGGGTTCCTACTAAACACTTAAATGAACTAAGACCTACCCTCAGGGAGTCAGGAAGTGTCTGCTCATCCAAAGCTGTGGCTTTTTCTTCCTCATTAGCAAATAGCAACAGTGAGCTCTCCCTTCAGATCTTTAGGTTACTATTATGCTATTACACACACCACCTCCAAGCCTCTATTTATACCTGGAAAAGCTGCAGACCCTTACAGGTACCTCCAGCTCATCTCCTCTAGTGTCCACCAAGACAAGCGATGCTGCCCACCTGTAAAACTTCTCCAGACTTGAGTCTTCTACCTGTTTTCCTATTGCAGAGATGCTGATGCACACATTTTTGTACTCCCAAACTGCCTGCACTCATTGGCAATCTTAACTCTCCTGTTTAACTGCACAGAGCACAGCAGCTCCTGCTCCAGCACTGCGATGGCTCAGTCTCACTGAGGGGTGGCTTCAAACTGCTTGCTCAAGTCCTTCCCAGGACAAATGCACAATATGCCTCTTAGCTAACTTGTATGTGCTGTCATTCATTACAGATTCCACATCTACCCCACATGCTCTGGGAGAAGGCATAATGCTGTAAGCACTTTTTTACTGTGAAACAGTGAAATGGAGCCTTGGTTGTCGACTTGCATGGAGATTTCATCCCCAGCAAAACCCAAGGCGTAATTAATCTGAGGCTTTGCTAAAACTCCTGCTAAACAGCAGGAAGCTGCTCAATTAAAAATGTGAGCAACCTCAACTGTCCCAGTGCACAGAGAGGGAAGCCTGGTAATACAGTTTTCCCATCAGCAAACCCAATGAACTCACTTTAAGGGAACTGTTTTTAGGCACCGTCATGCCTAGGTGGGCATGGAAAAAATCCATTCTGCATGGGATTAAGCACTAGGAATTTCTTATGTCTCTCACCTTCTCTGCTTGAATGCAAATTCCAGGCTTCTGCTCTGAATACTTCTATCTTAGGTATAACCCACTGCTGATCAGCTTGGTTTTGGTGCTTATCTCCTGATGTGCTCCACAGGACATGGAAGTCTCTTTAGTTGTGGCTGAGTTTTTTGAGCTCCAGATGTAAGTTTGAATGCATTTGGCTGGGGAAGGCTCTAAATCATTCCCAGATGCCAGCTAGCAGGTCCTAAAGGAACAGGTTTGTCTTTGTGCCAGAGTTGTTACCTGCTTTCAGACCAGAGTCCTCCAGATTGCTTTGGTTCAGGCAGTACTTTATGGCTGAAGTGCTTAACAAAAACTTCCTTTACATCCCTTTACACAGACTTTGATAACGCCATGGAGCAGAAATGCAGATCAACTTGTTCTGTATTCAGCAGAGATCAGTGCCTCAGGACAGGCAACTAGAAGCACTGCTAGGTAAAGGTTAGATATGAAATGGCAGGACAGAAGATGCTTGCTTGACAAGATATCAAGACAAATCCAGTCTTTGCACCAAGTATGCATGCTGTGTGTCTCTGAGGCATAACGCTTCCAGTTTAGACTTATTTGGAAACCATACTCTATGGTTAGAGATCACACAGGCTTGAGCTTAAATATTGCTTTAACGAATGTTGTTGGTCCTTTCTTGATCATTTCTAAGAGCTAAAATTGTGAGTGAAAGGCAGCTTCCAAAAAATAGAACTTGGTTTCTGGCTCTTAGAATGCACCCATTCAAACTTCAATACTAAAACTGATAAGTTCTCTATAGAGAGATGTCACCCAGAGTCCACAAAATGGGGCTCCAAGGAAATCCATTCTGCAAAACAATGGAGAAAGTGGTGCTGACTGATGGATGCCAATCATTTAAACTGATCTCTGGGATGCATTATGCATCAGTAAACCTCAGCCTGTGTGTTCATTCAAAGAACTGTAGGAAGCACATTAAAAACTTTTAAGGAAGGGAATAAGAAGTTAAACATTTTATTTCAAGGGAACATACAGAAGGATTAGCAGTAAGATCTTTTCATGAACACTGGTTCTGAGCACTATATGAAGATCAAGGAAACAGACACCTCCACGGGAACCCCGTAAGTTATTTTTGGTTTTAGAAGCACTGTTATTTTTGGTGGTTTTTTGGTTATTTTTGGTTTAGAAGCACTGTTGCTTTCCACTGCACCTAACAATAACCCAGTGTTATTTCCAAAGCAACCTTGCTCAGCCCAGCAAATGTATTAGTTCCAACAGTGATCATCAATTATAACACCAAATCCCATAAAAATTCTTCCTGTTTAGCAAGAACAGAGCACCAGAAATTGAGACAAGTCCTGCACTGCCTCACCTCAACCAGGGGTCCCAAGAGGTGCACACTACAACAGGAGCACAAAGAAAGACCTTCAGTTCTGAGGACTTGGACTTGCAAATCATATCACTGTTGCCTCTGCCCTCCCCAGGGCCTGGCTGAACAAAGGATGCTCACAAAGTTAGGGGGGAAAAAAGCCTCCCGACATGAAAAATCACCCATGACTCGTGCAGGCAGCTGAACTTAACCAGGCTGCTCTTCCTCGAGGTCTTGACTGCAGATGTAGGAATCAATGGAGAGAGTCCCAAAGTTAAAACAAATGCAACAGCAACAACAAAAAATGTTTCCTCAGACTCATTTACAGAGTGACCCTGGCAGCACATTGAAGGCACTGTTAGAGGTTAGAATGCAAGATTCAGACAACCAAAGAGCTTCTATATGCCAGGGAAGCAATGTTTCAGCTGCTAATACAAGACTGCACTGATGTCTGAACACAGAACACACTGCTCTGTCAATAAACCCTTGCCCTCATCTTCTCTTTTGCTCCAGCTCAATTACAAACTCACAGAATGGTTGTATCATGGTAGAGCAGGCTTGTATAGCACTAAGTTAAGGTAATCAATCTCAGGCTCAGCCGTGGAAATCTCTGTGATTTCAGTACATTGGAAAAAGCATCAGTGAAGACTGAATGGGTCCTGCATTCTTTGTTGTTGTAATGTAGCAGAGTTGCAAGGAAATCCTCATTCCAGCAGCTCCTGATGCTAGGCTGCTTGCAGTGGTGTATGGGCTACAGCACAAGGAAACACCTGTTAATTGAAAGTACTCCTGTTTCAAAAGCATAACATTGCTATGGCCTGTGTGTTTTAACAGAGCACTTTGTGTTGTACATTCATCCTACAGCTCATAGGAGATGCATTCTCTAGGAAGCCAGAACTTTGCCAGCATTCTTAGGGCATGCTATTATATGAATACAGACATCAAAACATGATCTGGGACAACAAGAAATCAAGAAGTAACTTGTAAGATTTGTAAATAATTGAAAAGAGATAGCTGCAAAGTTTTGATGTGTCATAAAAGCTAAGTTTAGAAGGTGAAGAAATCATTTCAATTAAACAGAACAAATGTCAGCCATGAATGCCTAAGCATTTTAATAAATTTATCTGTAATACTATGGTGCATGCTGAAGCACAGAACCAGTGGGGGTATACACACACAGACAGGTTATTTGTGAATATAATGTGAACTGTGTGAGAAACACCTACTCAGACTGGGGAAGAGCTTCTTGAAATGAACTCTGCAAGAGCTCCAGAGATTTCTCTGATACCAAAGCAAAGAATTATGCATGAAGATGAAGCAGCAAACACATCCAAAACCAGGGAACCAGTTAGAGCCAAACAGCTGAAAGAGCTCCTTTAACTTGATTCCTAAAGTACATAAAGCAGTCCTGCAACAGAGCAGTTCCACTGAGTTAAATGGCAGCACTTCCGACCCTGCAAAAGAGACTAGAACTAAGCTTCCTTCCTGCAAAATGGCATATTAGAAAAGGTCCTAGTCAGCTCAATGACATTCACCTCTATCAAAACCTTTAAGGCAGCAAAGGAGCTACACATGCAGGCACATACAATGGGTAAGTAGAGCTAGTACCCAAATTATTTCTCCTCAAGAAAAAGTGACTGGAAAAAATTAGATGGCAATAAGTTTAAATTGAAAAAAAAAAGCCAATCTGCTAGCTGTTCATTTCAGTATCTGCATCTCACTGCTTTGGACCCCAAAATCACTGTCAGCACTCCAGAATACAACTGAGCATCCACTCTTTGTTTTGCTGCTTTTGAAGCCATTTCTTATTCCATCTCTTTCAATGAATGTGCTTCCTTCAACCTCAGCTTATCACATATTACTGGATTAGGTAAGTAATAATAATATTCCATCATCAGTGATTCAACAACCAGCACTTTGAATCCAAAGAACCCAAGCTATCAGCTATATAATATGTATGCTGTATTGCACACTCTTATTATCACCTATGATACATTTTCTTTCTGGTTAATTATTGCTTCCCATAGGAAAAGCATGCTCACAAGATCCAGTGATTAGCAGCACTACAGCCACAGCTCATGTTATGAGCTGCCACATGCAGATGTTACACTGAATTTTTCCAGCCATATGTTCCCCTTGTACAGAGCCATACGGGTCTTTCATAGCCTGTGCTTAGACCTTTGATGGATTACTGACAGACATCCTGCTCTTTAACCCTTTATTTCATTATCAAGCCTTCCTTAAAGACCTCCATTGTGTCACTTGCACAACTAATAATTACATCTCATACTTTTGAAACCTTCAATTATAATCTGCAAATAAAACCCTGCTCAGTACATAGCTGTTGGTCTTGGGTTAAGATTAACAGAAAGACAGTGGAAGCACACACACTAACCATTTGGAAGTGTTTGGGATGTTATGCAAACCAAACAGCAGAACTTCAGAATCAACTTACAAGTGACTTTGTGTTCTTGTCCGTGCTCCTGTAGAGAAGTTACGAGATGTACCATGTGTCTGGCACATCCCAAACTCATAAGGGCATTAAAAGGGGTTCTCAGTTAGGATAAACTGATCAAAAAATATTTGTGTAAGCTTGAAACACTTAGGAAGAACATTTAGCTTAGCATTTAACAGCACTACTGAGCCTTCCCTAATATTTCCCAGGCATTTTGTCAAACCAGAATTAGTTTCCAATGATGAAGATAAAATCAGGCTCTCTTGCTCTGCAAAGAAAGGGAACTGAACTGGATCATGAAGACTATTATTAAATAGACCTCTCTCCTCCTGCCCTCAAGAAGACTTCTGCATAGCTACCTGCTAGTAAACTGCCTTCACAGGCTCATGAGAAAGCACCCTTGTCTTCCTCTGTCCTTCAGGCACAGCAGGGGCAATGTCTGCAAATAACAGCTTTCTATTAAATTCTTTCAGCAAGAGAACAATCCAGCCAGTACACCCCTGTTAAGGAACAGGGAAAGAGTTACCCCTTGGAGACTTACAGGTGAAAGATAACTCATGAAGTCATGGAAACAGGTATTTCCTAGGCAAGATGGGGCCTGTTGGAGGCTTCACATGGGACAACTGGAACACCAAAGGCTTGTAGAAGAGAGAAACCTGAACTCCGAACAGCAAGCAGACTGCAGTAACAAAGAGGACTGGTGGAAGCTGCCAGGAAATCAGCACAGGCAGAAAGCAAGCAAACAACTGCGGAGTTACTCAGCAATTTGCAAGAAATTGCAACTTCCAATGAAGAACGAGAGCTCTGTGGACAAATAACCATTATGGATCTGGCAGGCTTCAAATCAAACTCTCATTTCCAGGATCCAAGTGGTGAACAGGTCAGTCAAATTTTCGAGAAAGAGAAGGTTTTATCATTGTACAGATAGAGGAATACACTGTGATACTCAAAGAGCTGCAGGCAGCACAGAAAACCAAGGAAAAGTAAAAGAAAATAGAAAGAAGGAGAAAAAGGCCTTTCAACAGCAACAACCAAATCCAAAGAATAAGGAAACCAAAACAAATAAACCACTTGGAAAACAGTAATTACCGATATGCAGCAAACACAGGACTGGCTTCAGTCTTCTACCTTCTATAGTCAAAATGGCAAGCCAGCTATTAAAAGTCTGAAGAGCATAGTCATTCCTTTATACAAGGATAAATGGTTACACAAGGCATGAGAAAATGTCACATTTAGCAGTCCAAATTCTAATTAATGGTGGTTTATATAGTATTAACTCAAATAAATAAAATTGGATGTTATGAGCAAGCAAAAGCGAACAGCATCTCCTGACTTCTCAGTCAGCCTTCCACCAAACCAAGCTGTTTGCAGGAGGCAGACACAAGCCATATCTGGACAATATGGTTTTCCACAACCAAATGAAGCATTGAAGCATAGAAAAGACAGTTTCTTTATCATTCTGAGCACTGGAAGTGAGAGCAACCTGCTCCACATGGCCTTGAAAGTCACAGCTCAAGCTGGAGTTAAGAAACCTATAAGCCATTCCCAGCTCCTGATTGAAGACCAAAAGGATTCGTAGCAAGTATTCCAGTAAAGACAATGCATTAGTTAAAAATAATACTGCAGGATTTTAATAATCATAGAAAAATACAGGTTGGAAGAGCCATCCACAGGTCATCCGGAACCATACTGTCCACAAAGCAGGGCTTCAAACTTCAACCAGGTTGCTCAGTACCTCAACCCATCAAGAACTGAGAGTCTTGGAAGTTAGAGAGTCTACAGCCTTTCCGGATCCCATTCCTTAACTTAAGCACTCTTTTCCCTAATCACATAGGAATTTCCATTGCAGCTACTTCTGCTCATTGCCTTTATTCTTTCATTGTACAGCAGAGAAAACTCCATCTTCTCTATAGTCCCCCTTTCTAGGGAATGGAAAAATTGAAAACAGATCCCTAGAGTCTTCCTTTGGCCATTTCAAAGCTAAACCAACCCATGTCCTCCAGCAATATGTGCCATGGTCCATCCCCTGACATTAGCCCTTCACTGGCCTCACTCCAGTCTGTCTCTTACACTGGAAGGAATGAAGAAACACCAACCATGGATGCTAATAACAGAGTAATATTCCCTTCCAAGGAACAAGGCTTTTTTGGAGGTGGGTTAGCAAGGGGGTTCCCTTTTTCACCACTAGACACACGGTCTAGTAAGGGCAGCAGCTTATCCAGGCCGTAACAGCAGCCCAGGTGTGCTGTGCTTTGCACAGTCCTTCACACAAGGATTTGATACATTGCAAAGGCAATTAGTAAACCCAATACAAGTGGAAAGCATCTCAAAGCCTCCCACAGAGCCAGCAATCCCTCACAGAACCAACTGTGCCCAGTCTCACATCCTAGAAGCCATAAAACCAAAAGGAAATGCTGGCTAGCATTAGGAATATAGTGTATGGGGAGATAAAGGATAAATGAACATAACTTCCACTTTTTCCCCATATATCATGGATTTAAATTTTAACAAGGCAGAGGAAAAGCATCTGTAAAGGACTTTACTAAGTTGAGTGACACTCTTCTAATTACACTAGATAATCTTGGAGCAAAGAAGTTTTTCCATATCACGCCTTTAAAGGATTTAAAGAAAAGAAGAAAGCCACAAATTACCTTAAAAACTGAATCACTCTGAAGATTAATGATATTTAGCCAGAAAAGACTTCAAAGACACAAAGCATCCTTACAAAATCCAACTGACCCAGCCGCCCAGGAACAAGCAGGTTGGTTCTGCTGAACAACTGGCAAGGAGGATATGGATTTCCTTGTCTATGGCAGCCAAACAAGAAGCTGAAGCCAGGAGATTTCCACAGCAGTTCCACAGAGCCAATTTATCCAGATGAAAGCAGTGAACTGAATCCAAGCTCCTTAAGGAAAAGCCAAGGGGGATCCTAAGGGCAGTTTTAAGGAATTTTCCTGTGTTCAAGCCCTTTCTCCAACATTCTACTACAGGTAAAGGAGATTCCCTCCACCTCCCCAGTGCCAGTCACCAGAAGGCTCCTCTTCCCCTCAGACCCTAAGGACCAGCCCATGCAGGGGGCTGAGCTGCACCCTGTTACTCTGGAGCTCCTGGAGGATCAGCTCAGGATGCTGGGTCTCACAAAAGCAGTTCAGCTCACTTTCTTAAGGATGAGAAAACCCATGGTAACAGTACCAAAGCTTTGGTAGTTGTTGGTTACCTTGACACCATCCATAATACAAGCCAAGTAAAAAGCAAAGAACTAATTGACTTACTGAAATCAAAAAAACATCCACCCCGTTTCTGATGTTGTGAAGGACAAGAGAACAGAAATAGAAGTGCAATTTTTCTCTTTTATCCCCTCATCTTAGGATCAGACCTAAGAGGTTTCTCACTCTTTGTCATACAGTTTCAAATGAGACAACTGTGTGGTGAAGGCTCCATAGCTTGACAAGCTTTCAATCCTCACATTATCCTCACAGCAGGGAATATAGGCTGAGAAACATGTTTGTCATAACACCCCATCCCTCCTGTGTGGCCTCCAACTAGATTCAGATCTTGGTCCCTTTCTTTAGGACTACTGCATTTAACTGTACTAAGGGATGCAATGTCAGTAGGCTTCCCCCCTTCTCCTCTCCCTTATTGACCACCCTCACTTAGAATCATACAATAGTTAGGGTTGGAGATGCTTAAAGTACAGACTGATAATGTTTCTGAGTAAGATGTAAAAAGGGAAGTAATTGTTACTCATTCCACGGGCAGGTTATACTCTGAAGTTAGGGCTGGATTACAAGTACTTCTGACTTCTTAAATCCATTTCACAGCCCACACTAAACATCCTGCTGCGCTGAGCCAGCCAGCCAAAAGATAAATTGAGGAAGCAAATAGGATACAGTGTAATTGCTAAACAGGAGAAAACTGTAAATATACCCATAGAGTGCCTCTTCAACGATGTAGTTTCATGCAGATAAAGTCATTTCCTTTGCACAATGGAGATCAATAGCAATACTTTGAGATAAATCCTGCAAACAATATGCCACTGCAGGAATAAACCCATGGATAAGAAATGGAAAGGATTATTTATGTAAAAGAGCTACAGTGTTGATCATTATTTCATTTGGACAGCAGGTTCCTGAAGGCTTATGGGGAATGCTAGACTCTGCATGTTTAAGGGCTGCTTACTACCACGGAAAGGCAGCCACCCTGGCACTGCTCCATTGCCTCCCTGGAAAGTTTTCCAGGTCTTTTTATGGTACATGGAATTTTCCTTAAAACGGTGGCTGTCATTTTTGTATCATATGAAGAAAAGTTATTGTCCTTCATAAGGGACAGAAATACTTGAAAACACACCCAATCCCTGGCAGTGCACAAGGCCAGGTTGGACACAGGGGCTTGGAGCAAGCTGCTCTAGTGGAAGGGATCCCTGCCTGTGACAGGGATTGTAACTGGAAAAGCTTTAAGGTCCCTTCCAACCCAAACCGGTCTGTGATTCTGTGACTGGTTGTAGAAGAAGAAAGAGCAAAACCCCAAAGGAGACATGACACAGTCCAGATGCAGGCGTGAGGCAGCACAGCACCAGCAACTGGAAAATTCCTCTTCAGCTGTTTCACCAAGGACCACACAGTTACAAGTACTCGCTTATAACTTGGGTACAGGAAACCAGATCCAAAACAGGTTCATGTGAACTATTTCCACTGAACATATGTTCAAGCTGAGTTATAAGAAAGGCCTTTGCTAGAAGGGCTACTACAGCAGTTTTCCAGTTCTAGAAAATCATTTCTTTACTAAAAACACACACCCAAAGAAAACCACACATAAAATGCCAGTGTTTCTCATTTATGGGGATTAGGACTTTCAGTGCTGTAAGGAATGCTGTTTTATAGGATCCTGCTTTTAATTCAGACATCTTGGGCTCTGCTGGACATTAGAGAAATGCTGTTTTGACACAAAACCTCTAACTTTAAGCAGTACACAGGACTACAGATGGCAATATTGGGCCTTTAGAGAGCTTATTCTAAAGTGGCAAAGTTCAGTGGAAAATAGCACAGATCTTCCTTTTTGAGAGGCACAAGGATCACCATCTACCTCTAAAAAAAAAAAAAAGAAAAGTTATATTTTGTGAGAATACCTCAAATTGATGTTTCAAAGGGCTTTTTTGATAGAATAATTTATAAATCACAAAGACCAATGGGTCTTTTATCAAAGAAGATTGATTCCTTTTCTGAAGCACAAAGAAGAGATTGATGATGTCTTAGACTACATCTCCACCTTCAAGAGCTATATAGTGCCAAAAGACAGCAGTTACAGTTGGTTAGTACTTTACAATCCCAAAAATAGCTCACATACTAGTTACAGCTGAAGTTCTCATGGTATTCTGTGGAGACAAAACAGCAATATTATAGCAAAGGGAAATTCATGATGTAATTTATCTTATCCCCTCAGTATTTGTTAAGGGTGATGCAGGGGGTTTTAAGTAATAAGTGCACATGGCAAAACAGTAAAATAGGTACAAACATTTCATTTTCTTACATATAGATCAGAAGTAAAAGCAAGAGAGTACAGAAGGAAGTGAGCAACCCACGGTGGCATTTACTGTTATGTTGGCATATGCTGTCCTCAGAAGCCACAAGAGATCTGTGGAGACCAGAAGCAAAGAGCTTCCCAGCTAAATGAGACGTGCTGAGGGCTGCACCTTCCAGTCCACCACAAGGTCAGTATAACTGGTCTAGTTTCATCATCTCACACCCATCTGCTAAAACCTTACACATCACCAGAGGCAGGAGATTCCACACTGCTTTCTTATAGACATCTTCTCCACCACACAAATAGCCTGCCTTATTCTTCAGCTTGTGAGCCTGTGACTGAGGCTCAGTCACAACCCTTGGTACTGAACAACTGAAGAAGGCTAGACTGAGCAAACAAGAAATAGTGCATTATAGCAAAATAATGCAACCCAACAACAACCAGGGTTTTTATTGGTCTTATAGCTAGACATTAAACTAAAGATAATAAAATTAAGAGTGCATATTCTCCTCACAGGCCCTTAGATTCCCAAAAGATTCAAGAACAATGCCATGTATCAATCATTTTACCAGCGCCTGTTCCTCCAGTTCTGTGCCACTCATTGTACAACAGCTAAACCCAAAGTTTATAAGAATCCTACTTCTCTACTGTGCCCTTTAATTCTTGTTCTTGTCATCTTTATGCTTTGTTCTTTTGGGTTAATGTGGCATGTCTCCAACACAGCCCTGGAAAACAACTATAATGTGATTTGGGTTTAGTGTCATTAAACCCGATTAAGGCTTAAGGGAGTGCTCATGAAAATCCATAATTATCTCACAAAACAAAACAAAAGACTTTTTTTTGCCAGGGAACTACAAAGAACTTCGCTTCTATTTAACTCTTTATGCTACATGGGAAAAGGTATTGCCACATTGTTTTCCCTCTGCATTTTTTTGTGCCTTGAAAATACCATAATACACCAAAATTTGCTGAAAACATCAACCTTCTAAAGCTGATTTTTTTTAATATGAACCTAAATATACAATCTTTACTTAAAGAAAATAAAGTAAAAAAATCAGAGATCACAATGCATCTTGATTGATGTGCTTGTGCTTTGGGTACAAGGCTGGACTTTGTGGCTAAATCTAGAAGCATAAAAAGTTTGAGCTGGACAATAGCACAGCATGGCTCACATCAACACAGCTAAACTGTTTAGCTTCCTACAACACAGTATTGTCCAGTAGTTTGGGTACTCCCCAAATTCCACTTCTCCATGTCCTTTACTTTGCATTGATTGCTTTTTGGGAAGGGGAGGATACTGCTCTAAACTCTGAGCAGAGGCATGGTCAAAGACAGACACAAATATGCATTCTTCCAACTCCTCATTTCATGTTTAATAGAGGACAATCTCTGCCTGTAGGCTTTTCGGTCTGTTTTCAGTTGCAAATTAAGCAGAGATCAGCTTTTACATCAATTGCTGCTTGAAAAATCTCAGTAAGAACTGGGGAGAAAAAGAGCCTTTCTCCCCTGCAGCGTTAGGAAAAGGGTCTGAGGCAGCTCCACAGCTGCTATTCATGGACAAGCGTTCCCACAAACCTGTCCCCAAAGCCTTGGCAAATCCAACAGCACTCTTGTCTGATTTTTCCAGTAATACCATCCTCAGGGAATGAGCTTGCCTAGAATTGCCATAAGCAAAACTCAGCTTTCATTTGCACCATTAAGAGGTTCACAACCTTAGTTGTGTTAATTAGAGGCTAGTGTTGTCTCACCCTCGTTTTAAGCTAGTGGGTGTTTTTGGGCTCTGAATACCATGGATTTCTTCCCATATAGCTCTCATATCCGTATCCAAAGCTGTTCACCACAGAGTGAATACTTCCCCACCTTCTACATAGGGACAAACCAGCAATGCCTATGCAATGGCTGCATGTTGAACTCCAATAAGACGATGGATGTCCTCTGTACCTGAATGAGAGCTGGGTCTGCAACCTGCAAAGCTGCCCTTGAGGTGCTCTAACATGCAAATTTAGACATGTGCGTGAATGCATGTGCTCTAAAGAGATATTTGAGGGACTCTCTTGCCCCAGGCAGAGAAGGCAAAACATTGACAATCTCAGTAACAACAGGAGAAATGTAGGGGGGGTACTAAAATCACCTTCTTGAAAGTACTAAGTATGCTCTGGTTTACTCACATTAGAAGCAAAGAGAATTCCACTCACACATTTACCCTTTATATGCCATATGACCATATGACCTAAATCACACAAGAAATAACAAGTTTCCTTCAGAAAGTCTCAGGCTTGCCTCTCCTGATACCTTGTGTCCTTCTCCTCTATCTACTTACCAATGAAAACAGTAAAATGATGGCAAAGGAGAAGCCGAGTCAGGCACTACTTTGCAATATTAAGGTAAATGTTATAAACCTGCAGAGCTCCATCACACAGACCAAGGTGATGAAAACATTCTTTACACATGTCACTTCCCTATCAGCTCATAGTACTAAAACCAACTTAAATACCCACCTGGATTAATGGTGAATACACACAGATAAGGGACAGTCTTACTTTAGCAGCAATGGGAAGTTTAGAACAACCTTCCAACATCAGCAGCAAAGGCAGTGTGGGAATTTTCCCTCTTTCATGACACAATTCTGTCAATTAGCTGAAAACAGCAATTACCAGCCCTTTTCTTTATTATTTGCGAAGAATCAAAACTTGCTGAGCATGATAAATGGCTCCTTGGAAATAGCAGCACTCAGTTCTGCTAAATATGCACTTTCTTGTTTTGTGGGGGTTTGATACTTTTTTTACCTGTTCTTTCACACAGCCTATAAAAAGAAAGTGGGGGCTGCTGAGGGAAAAGGAGAGACAGGACACACATCATGAAGGAAAATGCCAAGGAATGGTTTAAAGGAGAACACAGAGCTTTCCTCATTTCACTTGATGACCAGTGACACGTTCCCACACCTTCATTAATCAGACAGAAAAGTTAACACTGTTGACTACATTAGGACCAAAACTTCATTTAAGTTCTTCTGAAACAAAACAGGCACAAGTCGATGCATTCAGAGGGTGACCTTTGAGAATGCTGTTTCATTAACATTTCAAACAGCACAGCACAATATTAAGACAGGAAATAGACTTGCAATGTTATTTGGCTGCAGAAATATATATCAATTACATGCCCATAAATAACAGGACACCAGTATTTGTCCCATTGTCTATGCTAACAATAGTGTAACATGCAACAAGCATTTCTCCTAACAAAAATCAAGGAGCATATTTAAGTTTATTCCACCTTTTACATACACTGAGTGAAGCCAAAAGAGGCCCTTTTGCCCTTCGAAAGGGATGCTCTTCATGCCTGCTCTCCCAGGCTCACCTGAAACAGTTGCAGAGACAGTAGGTACAGGCTGCACTTAAAACAGAGTCCCATCATCCCTTCCTACCCCACAGCAGCAAGCTAACTGGGGAGCTCCCAATAACCCACACAGGCACTACAGAAAGCAACCCACATGCTAAAATTACCTTTTCCATGCGATACCATAGTGTTAGTAGATCCCATTCTTCTCAAGGGGATCATTCTTCCCCAAGACATGACAGCAAATCCCTACCCATACTTAATTGTTCAGAACACTGAGCTCTTATGCTGCTTCTTGGTGCCTGCTGCATGCTAGCCAGACACAGCCACACTAGACATGACCATACTTATTTGACATTGCCAAACTCCTATGGGACACGTAACTGAGCCTGCTTTGTGCTTCAGGTTTCGGGATCTTGCAGTGGAAGGAAAAATAAGCCATCTAAAGCAATGCTTAATAGGCAAATGCAATAGAGACCTCAGGCAACCCAGCACTCAACTTGGTGGCCTTGATTTGCTATGAAGGATTTCAATGCAACCCACTAAAATAAGGATAAACTGAAGTGCCATCAGCAGTACCATAAGAAGGACCAGGGTCAGCATGCCTGAAAGCTAGAGCAAGGTCTAGGAGATGCACAGGGCACCAAATTGCTTCTTGAGGTTCCATGAAGTTCAGTCTTCTCTTGGATAAACTAGTGATAACACCCCTCTTCAAGAAACAGGGTTAGGACCTTCCTTAGACAGCAATCAATTACTTAACATGTAATTTACTGCCCAGGCAGAGAAGGAAGCTGCTCCTGCAGCATGTGGCTCCCATTGCAGACAGTTTGGCCTGGGTGCGACTGGCACATGCTGCCAAGGTAATGCCTATTCATTCCTGCCATCATAGTGCAGCCCTTTGTAGGGCCAAATGCAAGTTTGGGGGTTTCTGAACACTCACACAGAAACCACACATAACAGTTCCCAGAACACAGTGAAGGGCTGGGCATGACAAACTCTTCTAGTCCTACATTGCCTTCATTGCCAGTCCTACAGTTGTGCGATTAAGTCAAGTTATGTCACTTGAATCTGCTCCTCTATTATCCCTCTTCTAAGCAAAGAGGCTAAAGTATCAGGGAATGAAGCTTACTCTCTTGTAATGGACTAGGGGAATTAGCTAACCTCCTTCTGTTTGCATTAAGACATCATTTAGGTTATGAGTTTTCATACAAAGTCACAGAAAAATCAGGTACTCAACTGGCTGATTGTTTGGGTCGCATAATAAATTTGCACATAAAATGTCTCATCATCAGGCCATTACACAATCACTGCTGTGCCACAGTTTATGTTACCAACCTACTAAGGGTTAAGGAAATAATTATTGTGGTGTTGAGAGACTTAGTAAACAGCAGAAGTTCAAGGATGAACCAGATTTGTTGATCCCAGCAGAGAGCTACAGTTAAGATGCAATATTTCCTTATGTGTGTGTGCGTGTCCCTTTACTGTTCATCAGTATTAAAAAGAGAATTTATACTTTACAGCTCTCTAGGTTGACCAGTGCATCTTACCAGCAGGCAGAATTAACCTGTCCATCACAACAAACATTCCTTTCCCTCCTCTTATATTATCAAAGCCTATTGAGATTAAAGCCATAGGAAAAACATTCATTTGCTTCAAATTCATGGGCTTATGAAATTACATTCCTACACACCAGTAGTCATCTTTAATAGGAAAAGCAAACTCCCAGATGTTCCCCGAATGGTAATGAAAGAGTTTAAGAAACATGATACACATTTGCTGAAGTCATTCATCAGCACCATAAAATATCTTGCCAGAATGCCCAAACCAGCACATGCAGAAAGGCAACATTTCTGGGGCTGATCTGTTTAAAGAGGAAAACTACTTACCCATCTGGCAAGACTGAAAGTGGCTTTGGGCAGCTTTCCTTTCCTCTTCTCAGCAAAGCAGTGCTAAGGTGAGGGATGTTTCAAAATGCTTCATTGCTCCACACACCATCACCGAGAAAAATCCCCTTTGACCAAAGTCAATACTACAGCTTTACTGTATCAACTGCCATTCTGATCTCAACAGCGCACGTGCAAGGTGATTCTAGATCCATTGTTGGTATACTCCTTCTGAGGTCTGAAAACCAGGAAAAGTCACTGTATTATGCAGCCACCTCATGTTTGTTCTTCAGTCGAATGTTCTCATCCTCCATTCACTTCACTAAGACTCTTCAACTGCACTTATGAAGCCAGCTGTAAATCTTCTAGGATCAGAACGCCTCCTCCTCTGACACAGCACTCCTTGTCAACCAGTTGAGCTGATTTACTTGGGTTAAAAAGTCTTCGTGCTTCCTTTGAGGTTGATCAGAGGCTGTAAAGCAGGGATGACCACACTAGAATGAAAGAAAACCCAAACCAAATACATCAGTATTACAGTTGATAAATACGCCAAGCAGCTAGCCAATGGACACATGTAAGTCAGCACAAGTTCATTGAAGTTGCAAAACTCCCTGGGGCATCCTAATACCATGGTAGTGGGAACAACCTAAGGGACAAAGGAAAGAATTAGTGGCTGCATGGACAGAACTGCTGCTGGGAGCTCTCCAGGAAGCTCTGTCATCACTCAGGAACAGCCACAGTTTTATTTGTGTTGTAAATAAGATCTCTTTCTTTCTGGAACTGTGCTTGGAAGCACAGGAGTGACCCTTCCAAGCACAGAGCAACACAGGGAAAGAAAGCCCTTTAGGATGCCCACATCTTTTTGTAGTGCTCCCACAGGCCAAACTGTCTTTGGATGCTCACTGACAGAAAGCCCTGTAACACACAACTAAAGAAAAACACTTCCCTAACCTTAGAAGCCTTTACTGGATACCCTTTATCATCCTGAGTCAAAACCATCTTTCTTTTACTCACTAAAGCCCCCTACTACTTGAAAAACAGAACAGCCTCAGGACAGATGTGTCCCTACAAAGCAGCAGCAGAACACAAATCCCATGTCCATCCCTTCCAGATGAGTCACATCCTCAAGGGGTGACAGCCAAATGCAGGGAAATTAAACCTTTTACAGCCCAGAGGACAGACTGAAAAGGCAGAAAAGTGAAACAGTGAAGGGCTAAAAAGATTTGCTCCCCAAAAAAGGTTGATTTTTAATTTTCCTACTTTGCCCATATTAAGCAGCATCATGAAAAATTGTATGTTTCAGTCAAGAGAAATAGGCAAAATTAATCCAGCAACCAGAAAACTGCTGAGGACAGGTGAGCATAATGCTTTCTCCAGCTCCTATCTGCTGATTGGTATAGGACTGCTTGTGGCTTGGTTTTCTCCCTCTTTTAACATGGATAACACCCAGTACACATCCTTATGAAACCCTTCAGCAGCTTTAGATTGCCTGAGCTGAGAGCTGAGGGAAACCCAAACCTTCCAGTTTCATAAACAGATTGGAGCTGGGTGAGGATCTGATGATAGCAGCAATGCATAAAGGTATCAAAATGGATTCCTCAGTCCTAAACTCATTTTCTAAAGGGAGCACTGCTAAACCGCATGTGCCCTTGTCAAGATGAGACCAGTTTTCATTACTGGTAGAAGCAAGATGTATTGGTGAGTGATATTTTCAGGAAAGGAGTCATTTCCCAGATCACAGCAGCCAGCTTATTAAAACCAACAACCACAGAAACCCACAACTATGAATAGGAGAGGTTTTCCTTCACAGGATTCAGCAAACAACATGTTACTCACTGCAATACACATAATTGCTCACACCAAGCACAAACAGAAACAAGGAGACAAAACCAAGAAGAAATGAGTGCAAGTTCACAGGGAGCTTTTACACAGCAGGGGACATGTGTGAGATTAACAGAGAAGCTGACCGACAGTAAACCACCTCTCTCAATACACACCCATGCCAAATCTAAAGAGAGAAGCAATGCTGTAGCAGCAATCCGCATCAAGTCACAAGAATCAGAGCACAGGATCACAGATAAGACCTTGGACCTCAAGGGACACATATTAAGGGTGCACTGAAACTTATCACCAATACTGTCTGCCCACCCAGCATTTTTCAGCAGCAAACACCACAGTGAGCAGCCTGCCTGCTCAAAGCACCCACACAACAATGGGAGAACCAAATAAAATCAAATAAGAGGTTTTCATGCTCCTGAAAGAAACCCAGCAGTAAGAAAGAAGACAAATCCCATCCAACCCCCTTGAGAACCAGTCTCCCTACATAGATAAAAATGGGCCACAATCAAGAATTTGTGTTCTCACAGGCTTCAGCTAGTCAAACCTCATCAAATACACTTACAGCAACATAAGGAATGAGAGGGAAAACCAAACCCTGACCTGTGATGGGCATCCATAGGACTTTCCTGCTCAGGTGAACAGCCGACCAACCAACAAAGGAAGCAACTGAGAGGCAAGCAGACTTGTTAACCTGCAGAAAGCTGCTGTAATTAAGCAGGCACCCAGGGCAATCAGCAGGATTCGAGACACCTGGGAGACCACGGACATTCTGTGACAAGGGAGGAAACCAACCCTGATTTCTCAGGTGATGGATGGCAGGAGAGCAGTGCAAACGCCTGCAGACATCCGCAGCTCTGCTCTCACCAGGGCTTCGTACCTTTTGAGGGAGCCACAAATTAATCCACCAGAAACCCATATGCAGTGACTCTGACCTGAGCTCTCTACTTCCGAGATGAACTAACTGTAAATGACTAATTAAAGGCCAAATAGTGATATCCTTACTCGCATTTCCCAGTACCTTACACCATGAGTGGTCCCTTCGGCTTCAATTAGTTGCTATCCCTATGGGTGCTGACTAAACAGCAAATGCCCAATCTTGGCTAATGGTGAACTCCTGCCCCAGTGAGTTTTCCTATAGGATGCTTGGGGTCTTTGCAGCTGGCTGCTGTGCTCCAGGTGAGCATCCTAGAGCTCAGAAAGCTCCCACCACCACTTTCATCTGGAAGTCTGCTCTTTCCTACTGACAGATGCTGTGAGCCTGCACTGGTCACAGCAGGGCCTGGAGGAGCAGCTGGATCAACACAAGGGCTGCAAAGTTCACGGAGCTCCTTCCCTCACCCCCTGGCAGGGCACATGTGTTATCAAAAGCCCTTGCTGATAACAAACAGCAGCAGTTGGACTGGAGCCCAGGGTTGTGTGTTGCAGAAAAGCAGGGGTTTGTGCTTCAGTCTTTTAAGAGAGGAAGGATGGATGCTGTGATGTCAATTATGCCTCAGGACAAAGCCTGCTCAGAAGCCTCCAAAATGCTCCAAAGAGGCGTTTTACTCACACATACCTTCTGCGCTGGGCTCTGTGAAGGTCAAATGCAGCCCAAAACAGAAATACCCAAGACATTTATAACCCCCAGGAAGGAAAATTCATAGGATTCAGCTGTTATTCTGAATTTTGGAGCTTTTTTAGTAACTTCAGTCAAAGGGGAAACCAATCTGATTTTTTAAGGCTTCTCACAGCATGTTAAACACAGACTGGATGCTCTAGATTTATTGTGCAGCCATTCCAGCTCGCACAGGTGTAACACATCAGTTTACCTTAACCCCCTCCACTCCCCCCCAATGTCTGTATTAATATATGGCACTTATCCTGCTCCACAGCAAGAGATTTTCTTCTAGAAAATGGAATATCTTTCACCTTCAGAGAATAAAATAAAATAAAATATAGATAAAAAAGGCCAATTTCTTTATTTCTTTTCAGTTTCTCCTTGTCCTCACCCCTTGGCCAACAGACAGGCAGGTTTTCGTGTGACCCCTCTGGGCACAGGCCAACAGAGGGTCATTGGGAAAGCAAGAGCAGCGCTGAGAGCAGCAGCATCACTGGAAAAGTGCCATTTCGTGTTCACCAAGTTCCTTTTCTATCTGTAGCTTTGAACTCTACCAATTGCCCAAACTGCTTTTGGCACCTCAGGTGCCTGTGCCAAGCTCAGCCGACTTCAGGGCACTGGATGACCCCAGAGGTCCCCATAAAGCTCCATGCAACAGCTCTGAGGCAGGAGTGATCCAAGTGGGTCTGCACAGCTCATTCCCAGCTTTGCCCTGGGGCTTGTTTGGATAAGAGGATTTGTCTCCCCTGTGGTAAGCAGGGAAGCTATGGAGGAGCTCAAATCACTGAACTTTTAAGTATCTCATGACCTTTTTGGCCAGCCTTTGCTGTTGTCAGACCAGCAGCAGGTACCTTTGTGGGGGAAAGAGGGAAAGCACCCAAGTGAAATAAGAGCAAATAAACTTGGTTTACCGTCTCCTGTTTCTTCCTTAGAGCATCCCTGGTTGCAGGCTCACTGTTAGAGGCCAGACTGGCTATAAACTGGGATCAGCAGCCCTGCTTCCCAGCCTGTCTTGAACCAGCAGCCAAGAGATCAGCTAGCAGCCGCGGTAAGGGAGCGCTGCTGGTGGCAGTGTGAAGGATGTGCGGGTGCAGCTGTGAAACAGTGGTGTGAAGGAAGGGACAACATGCCTTGGTTCGTTTTGGGGTCAGTAGTTGAGGTGAGCAGCTCGAGAGAGGACGCCTTCAACACAGGAGAGGGGGACACTCGGTGCCCAGGAGCCTCACCTCAGAGCGGCAACAGCCCCTGAGGGAGCCTCGAGCCTCCACAGGACCTGCCCAGGAGGCGGTAGCGCAGCTGAGGTGAGCAGAGACGCACAGGGGGCGGAGCCAGGAGGAGCGGCACCAGACCTGATTGGTTAAAAACCTGCCCCAGGGGGCGGGAGGGCCGGGGCTGGTGGAGGCAGTTTGGGGGTGTGGGCGAGCGCTCACCTCATGAGCAGGGTCCGCTCTGGGAGCTTTGCCCTGCGGCGGCAGCGTGGGCACCCAGGCAGGGCCCATGGGAGGGGATGTAGGGCTCTTAGAAGAGAATGCGCATGTGAGCAACCTGAGTCAGAGTTTGAGCAAAAGGCTTTGACGCCTACCCAAGAGGTTACCTCAGGGTGGCTATGTGCAGCAAAATAACAAAGGTGGCAACAGAAAATAAAGCAATGGGATGTGAGAGTGTAGGAGAAAAGGATGGTGCTGTCAAGATGCGAGGAAGCCACTGCCAGGATAAGGAGGATGCTGTGGTTAAAGGAGTGGATCGGGATGGACTTTGGCACAAGTTAATCAAATCAATGAGTTGCTTGTTAGCAAAGCATGTTAACCAACCCTAACAAGTAACGCGACAAGTACCCATGTAAGGGTATAAAAGGAATTGCCTGATGCTCAATAAACAGCATTCGCTTGATCACATTGGTCCTCAGCGCTGTCCGTATCTCCCGCCTCGCCACAAGGGGAGGCTGCAGGGCAGAGCTAGGGGTGTAGGGAGCGCCTGCTCGGGGCTGGTGAGGGAACGGTGTGCAATGGGCAGGGCTGCGCTCGGTGCGCCCTGGGGCGGGTCCTCCTGCAGCAGGGGCTGAGCTGCGGGATGCTGTCAATAGGATGGAAGGTGGCAGGGAAGCTGAGAGGAAGCAGGAATGCCTGCTCCAGGCACAAACTGTGCAGGGGCCTCACGCGTCTGCTGTAGCTCATGGAGGAAAGGAGGAGGTTGTTAAGCCGGGAAGCTGGGAAACAGCAGCAACAACAACAACAACAACAACAACAACAATAAAACAAACAACAAAAAAGGGGGAAGAGGACAGTTAAAAGCAAGGGGCTTCCTCCTCAATGTGTTGTCCCCATCCAGAACCACTTTGCTGTTCTTCAGGGGCTGAAGAGGAAACACACTTGCGCCATGAACAGCCGGCTGGGGCACTGGTAACGAAGATCTCTACTGGTGCTGCCAGGAAAAAGCATTGGGTTGTATAGTGGGGGACTCTGCTTTGAAAAGGACAGAAGCAATCATCTGTCAGCCTGACATAAAAAGGACATGGAGCTGTTGGAACAAGTTCGGAGAGGGCCACAAGGATGGTCAGGGGACTGGAGCATCTCCTGTATGGAAACAGGCTGAGAAAGTTGGGGCTGTTCAGCCTGGAGAAGAGAAGGCTGCGTGGAGA
>JBAFWW010014822.1:0-10099 GCA_036873685.1 Agapornis canus
TGCTCCAAGATTTTGCCAGGCACAGAGGTGAGACTGACTGCTCTGTAGTTCCCTGTGTACCCATAGTATATATATCTATGTATATTTGTAAGTCATTTGAACATTGTTTTCCTAAACACGTTTTAAGTTTGTATTGTAAAGCCAGAACTTTATATCCCAAATTAGGTTGTTTGGTATTAAAAAGAAGCCTGAAAAATGAATTCATCGGTACATTAGGAACTTGGAAGACATCTTCCACACCATATCTAGCTATTCTAGGGCCTGAGGTGCCACTGAAATGTCACTGAAAGTTTGAAAGGAGAATGTTGACTTAATGCAGAGTAATCTGCATATTAATTACTGTCACGCAGCTGATGCAGTGGGCTCCAGCTAGATTCATCCCCTTTAAATCACTTTAATCCTTTGCAAGCTTGCAAAAGTAATTATTCTGCCTTTCCATCTAGCACTGTGTCATAGAAACTTCAGTCTGTTCACCTCCTGCTCCAGTCCCACGGTGACCTTTCTGCACATACACCAGCAACACTGACTGCAATTAATTCCTTCTCTCATTTGGAACCTTACATTGATCTACTCTCCATAAACAATGGTAAACTTGCCTGCTGGATTGCCCTTT
This sequence comes from Agapornis canus, assembly GCA_036873685.1. Classification (NCBI taxonomy): domain Eukaryota; kingdom Metazoa; phylum Chordata; class Aves; order Psittaciformes; family Psittacidae; genus Agapornis; species Agapornis canus. The sequence continues at coordinate 614 of JBAFWW010014822.1, forward strand.
GAACGTCTGTCTCTCTCTCTCATTTTTACTTGCAGCAAACACAGTGTTTGGTCATGCATTCCATGGCATGGTTTCTTGTTCAGCGTGTAGAACACATTGCCATTGATTTCTGGTTGCATTTCCCTGCCGTGGTCAGCACTGTGCTCTCTGGGAGTGAAGCAGCTTCTCTGTATCTGCTCTGTGTGTTTCATTTCTGCCTTGGTAACGGTATCTTCTGTGCAGCTTAATTTTCCTTTGGCTGCATTTGTCTGCTTTATCAGTTTGATTTAATTGGCCATCTACTGAACCTGAAGTGTGAGCCATTTCATCTGACTGGGGGGCAGTGTATTACAGTGGGTAGAGGCACTTCATGGTGGTGATGCAGCAAAGATATTAATGTGGCAGAGCTCTCTGTTAAAAGGCTTGAATCCTTCTGCTTTAGGATTATATAGTCCACAGAAAATTGCAGTAAATCACTTCCTTATGGGTCTGGGCTTCAGATTCTCCCATTTATTCCTTACCTCTTTTGCAAAATTCATTTTCAATTCAGAGCTCACTGAGCCCGAGCCTTTCTTCTGTGACCACCATTAACACAACGATGGTAATCACTCTTTCCTGAATGTTGCTATTACCTTGCCTCGTTTTCAGTAGTGTAAAGAGCAAACACCAAAAAGGCATCACTTGGTGTCAAACATCCCTATATTTACATAACATTTTAGGTGAACTGAATGACTTGCAGAGCTGTGGCTGATTCTAGCAAGTGGCCCAGAGTAACTAAAGTTATGACAGCATTCTGGTAGCCTTTCTTCTGGGTACAGCTGGCAGTTCATTGTGGTCATTCTAAACAAGCTAAACAAGATGTAGAACATGCACAGCTCTATAAGACAGGGCCTTCATGAATGATTCAGCCTTCATGAATGATTCAGCCATTAGCCTACCTATGTATTTTCTTACATTACTAAGCTTGTTCTTTTTGTGTGTGTGTTTAATTCTTTCATATAATTCTGCTTTCTTGATAACATTTCAAGGACAGATAATTACATCCGTTTGAGCTGACATGGGATCCCTACGTTGAGACTGGTGGGGATCCAACCATAATGAGGAAAGGTGAGCAAGACAGAGCTTACTGCGTTGGCTGTATTTAGATATGTGTATATCATTAACAAACAGACACCATTTTATTATACATAATGAAATTACAGAGCTTCACATTTACTTCACATTATTAAACAGTTCTGTAGCAGTTGAAACCTCAGTTGAGTTCTATTTACCTGAGAAATTACAGTCCCTGTCCAACCAACTGGTACCTGCAGTACCAGTAAGGTTCCTTACCTGCAGCTTACTCTGCCAAAGCTGCTTGGGCTGCAAATCAAGGACCTGATGTCTTGGCAACTTGGGAAGGATGTAGAGAGGACAACCCTCAGGTGCCCAGCCTGTCATACTCTTCCCCATGGCTTTTGCCTTGTGAAGCAGCTGCTGAACTTCTCCTGATCTGCGTTCCTATAATACAGGGTAAGCTCAGATCATATTCCCTTTGTGCATCGGGTTTGTTTGAGCTGTTTGTATAGCCAGAGAGAGAATCCTTAACGGAGGGTAATGTCAGCAGGTGCTGCAGTCATCTGGATACTGCCTGTTCACTGCTCGGAGCCTTGGGTATGGAAGTGAAGATTTGTCCCCAAATGGACATGAGGAAAGGAAAGTGGGAAGGGATAGGAAAAAAGAAAAGGGAAAGGGAAAGGGAAAGGGAAAGGGAAAGGGAAAGGGAAAGGGAGTATTCTAATTCTATTCTAAGTAAAGAAATAATTTTAAGTAAAGAAATAATTTTAAAATGAGAAATTTTATGTAAGTAATTCAAAATATTTCAAACTGACACATAGGTTTGCATCTTTCATGATGTAAAAAATTTAATTTAATTTAAATTTAATCTTTAAAGTCTTAAAAATAAAAGAACAGAAGTTTGTACAGAAAACACAAACCAACATAATCTGTTATGATGTCATCTTAATATTTGTCCTCTTTATCAACAAAACCAAAAAACCCAGGCAGCAGCCTACACAGAGGGATCATAAGCAACTGCAGCTTGTGAAAATACTGCCAGCCACAAATTTCCATGACACAATGCAGAGGAAGCTATAGTTTGAAGCCCAGGCTCTCAAGTCTGATGTTGGAAGTCTCAAAATGCATAGTTAAACATAGTTATATTGGGAAGATATTGAAGGGAGACGGAGAACTGGCATATAGGAACTACCTCATTCCTATTACCTTTCCTAACTTGTGTTTCTAATAGCAACATTAAAGGATGTGCTGAAATTAGTGAGAAAAAAAATCAGCACTGTAGGATTCAATGAAAAGGAGGAACCACAGCATCTGTGGTGTGTGGGGCTGCAGCAAACATGGGCTACCTAGGGAGCTAATGCAATGAGGTTTATGATGTGATTTGGAAGGAGGCAGGCAGGCAGGTAGGCAGGCAGGAAGGAAGGAACTTTACACTTAGCATGGGCAGATGAAGTAGGAATACATGATTTGAGAGAAAGGACAGTAAAGAATTAAGGAATCATTTTGGTTGTAACGGAGATTTGTACCGATAAATTGAAACTGTTTCTCCATTGCTGCTCAGTCTTTCAAATTACTTTCTGTGTTATTTAGGAACTGTAATAGTACAAAAAGATTATTTATTAGAGGTGCATTCATCCCTACTGTAGCCCCTATTTTTCCAGTAAGTTGTAAGCATTGAAAATGAGGGGCCTTATTATACTCCCACTGAAGTAGTGGCAAAACCATTGCTGATTTCAAGGGGAACAAGACCAAGACTAAAAATAGATTTGGTATCTGAAAGTAGTAATTTAAATACACCGTTTTTAAATACAGCTGAGTAAATTGTGGAATTAGGAAATATATTTTGAATTTTTAAATATTAATTTTAACTGCATTTTGAATACTATAATGATGTCTTTAAAACATTTACTAGCACTGTGATTTAAATAAAATCATAGAAAATATGCAGATTTTCTTTTCCGTCTACCTTCCTTCTCCCATGCATTTTTATTCATGTCCATGTAGAGCACTGGACCCTATGAATAGAGGCTGTAAGCTTTACAAACATGGAAATTAGGACTGAAAAAGCAGGTCTGACTTGTTATCCTTGTAATAATTTGTCTTGCTGACAAATTTGGATATTGCAATTTGGATATTGCACTTTCCTTTGTTTCTCCTCTTTCTTGGATACGATCCTCAAGAAAACTTTTGGAATATGAAAAAAAACCCCAAACCTTCCAAATGCAAAAATGTTTGTTTTATATAAAGCCATTATTGCTAAAAATAGGGCAGTCACTTTGGACACAACGGTAGAAACAATGTGCATGCAAATTGGGAAGTCAAAATAATATCTGTCATCAGGATATCAACAAGAGTTTTACTGGAAATTTGTACTAAATACACTGATAGATAAATAGTTAGGCAGACATACTTCTGCTTCTCCAAAATGCCATTTCTCATAGGGCTGCGTTTCAGGATTCTAAGGCTACAAAGCACCACTGGGATAGCTTGCTGTAAGCATATGTGGTCACAACATGGGCTGTAGGACTTCTTTCTGCCTTTTGAGACTCAGTAGCCATGATGGAGCTAAGATTCCAGTTAGAGAATATCCACACCAGCTCTTTGAGTGGTTATATTTTCTGTCCCTAAAAAACTGGCACTTTGTCTGTAAGTTTGAGCTGTAGATCTCCCTAGGTTTGTGTGACAGATTGAAGAGTCCGCTGCTAGCTCTTTCCCCACATGCTGATTTTTCCAGAGGATTGAGTTACTTCATTGACTAATTAAACAGATCACTATCTTTACAAGTAAGCCATTTTCCAATTCTTTCATCATTATCAGAACTCTTCTCTATGGTTCCTCTAATTTAACATCATCCTTCTTGAAGTGCAGATAATTGAATGGAACTACTTTAGTAGTAGCCACACTGCCATTACCAAGAAGAGAGATAGCCTAACCTCTGTTCTCCTTCCTCATGTGTCCCTTTTTGTGTATCCAGTGATCACAGCAGCTCTTCTGGCCATGGCACCACATGAGGTGCTCACAGTCAAGTTAGTTTCCTGCAAACATTATCATCATTTCCAGAATCCTTCAGCCGTCTATTCATTGCTCCCCAAAATGACAGCTCGAATCTAGAAATTATACAGCATATAGTGTGTGCTTCAGTAGCCATAGAGACTGTGTAAAGAAAAGCCATTTTAGAACTCTTGAACCAAAACTTTTGCATTTGGCAAGGGAAACAATCCATATGTCTTACATTTTACAACAGTGAATCATGCTTTAAATCCTGAGTAATCCCACCAAATTAAGGGGAACCTTTTAAACTGTAAAATATTACACAATGCACTGTCAACATAAACAAGGAACTATTGCAGATTGCACTTACACCACTTAATCTAAATCAGGAGTGCACTTCTGATATTGATCTCCTGACTCTCCCCCTGTGCTGTGCTTTGGTGCACAGAGCAGAGAGGCTTCTGAGCATTAGAACTGCTCCACCTTTGGGTGAAACTAACCCAGCTGGTGCACTTCATTAGCGTGTCCAAGGCACTCGAGATGATCACTGTCAGGCAGTCTGTGGGACCAGCCTGGGGCTAGACACCTGGATGCTGGTACCACACAGACGTCTGGTCTTTAGAACCACTGTTTCATCTTACCCATCTTGCCAAGCTACTTGCTTATCTGGACACAGACACATCTGGTTCCATGAAACTCTTGTTTGCTTGCTCTTTTGTGTGCCTACTACTCATGAGAGGGACTTTGCTCTCCTTGATGCTTTCCTGACAAACTGTTGTGGGTTGAAGCCCAGCAGGTAACTCAGAGCCATGCAGCTGTTCACTCATTTCCCCATGGTCCCAGGCAGTATGGGGAGGAGAATCAAAAGAATGCAAATGCCACAGATTGAGAGAAGAACAGTCCAGTAACTAACGTACAGTATACTACTGCTAATGATAATAATGGTAAGGGAAATAAGGGGGGGAAAAAACCAACAATAAACACACTGTGATGCACAATACAATTGTTCACCACCCACTGACTGGATACCCAGCCTGACCCAAGCAGTGATCTGGGCTTCTGGGTGACTCCCCCACAGATTATATACTGGGCATGATGTGCTATGGTATGGAATACCCCTTTGGCTAGTTTGGATCAGGTGTCCCGTCTCTGCTTCCTCCCAGGTTCTTGTGCCCCTCCCCACTGGCAGAGCGTGAGAGACTGGAAAGTCCTTGATCAGGGTAAACGCTGCTTAGCAACAACTAAAATATCGGTGTGTTATCAGCATTGTTCTCAGACTAAAGCCAAAACACAGCACTGCACCAGCTGCTAGGAAGAAAATTAACTCTGACCCAGCCACAACCAGGACACAGAATCCCTACTGGGTTCTTTCTGTCATCTGTATTAACAAGAACTCTTTGGGAAGATGAGGCTTCCTGAGGGGTAGGCTGCTGATTCCCATCTCACTTTAGGCACTTTGAGAAGCACTCTAGCAGGGCTGCCCCTGCTGCTGGCCTCAGAGGGTAAGATTATCCTCACAGGACAAGGGGAGACATTTGACAGCACTGTCACAACCCTCAGGACTCATATATCTCCGGAATACCTGAGCAACTAAGGGAGATGATATGTGGCTGACACCTCTCAGGTCCATAGCACAACCTCTGCATAAGTCTGGCTTTTCTGCAGGAAATCTGATCCTGTTAATTCTCTAGGTGTTTCTGCAGACAGCTTCTAGGTAGAACCACTTTCTCTTCTGAAATCTTTCATAGGATAAAAAAAGGCTTGAAATCACAAGCTGTCCCAGGTGTTAACTCTGCACAGCTGGGGCCATGCAACACTCTATGGATCAGGAAAGACAAGGAAAGAGATGATCACCTCCCTCTTCTTTCTATCCCAGACTGGCAGGAGGCCAAACTGTCTCTAAGAGTAAATTAGAGAAACATAAAAAAATCTCTGTTCCATCTGAGGATCCTAAGGGACCCATATAGCTAGCTCAGCCCTTTGTGTCAGGCCACTAAATAGATCAGAGAAGTGTAGATTACATAGATCAAAGTTTCTGATTTATTTTACCTTAAGTAATAACAATTACACATGTTCAACATACTAAACAATACCTTCCATATAGCAGATAGGAGTGTTGCTCTAACTTATTTTTTCTAACCGCACTTTAGAAGAATTGCCAAATTGCAAAAATACACTTGGCATAATGTTTACCTGATACACAGTGTTCCTGAGCAGCAGCAGATGTGTATTTATTGTATAATAGCACAGGCAAGAAACTATGACTAGTACATCCTGGTTTGCAATCTCTGCAGCAGCGTAATAGCATCAAAATTATTATCAGAAACAATTAGATTCATATTAGATAAATTGAACTCCTGTTAGAGCCCAAGGAATCTAATTATTCACATTTCAAAAAGGTGAATGAAAATATACCAGTAGAAAGTGCAGATATTACAAGACATATGAAGCAAACCATGGAGAGAAAAAGGGTAGAGGAGATAGGTTAAGGATTAGACCATGCTTGCTTTGCAAAATCAAAACATTTTTGACAGTTTTACCTTCAAAAGACTTTGAAACAAGATCTCCCACTTTGCTTTTTCATTTCTGATAGTCTTGTTTTACTCAAGAGATCTGCTTGCACAAGTGCTTGTGAATTAAGCAAAGGCTTTCAGTCTAGTCGAAAGATACTAGTGAAGTAATATGCAAAGAGAAAAAAATAGCAGTGATGGTCTCAATTCCTGAAAATATTTTAGTCAATAGGGATTTCCCTTTAAAATTGAAACTTTTGGTATTAATAAATAGCTAAAAGAAAAACTGGGGTTTTCTTTTTGTGCTGCAGAGCAGTTGGTCATGAGTGACTATGAGAACATTTATCTGAAAAATATCAAACACTATAAGGATGCTCACAGAAGAAAATTCAAAACTTGCCATCACAGATGTGCTAAATAATAACAATAATAACTATAATTAATAATAATAACAACAATAACAATAATACTAGTTCTATTACTACTACTACTACTACTAGTGTGCTAAAAGTCTTTACTTTCCTATCCTATCACAAAATGTCTGGTAGGACATCTCATAATAGAAAAGCTAGACCTTAATGTTTAACATTTCTAAGTGTTGCAGAAATAGTGTCTACCATGTTACGTTTCAGTTTATAGAATATCTATGTATTGCAACATAAGAAATGCATACTTCACCTGTATCCAAATAGTCTTGAGGCATCTACCCAAGTTACAACACCAGTTCAGTTTTCACCATCTTATCAAAAGTTTGTATATTAATTCTCTTAAAAACTTAATTAGCAGATTGGCAGATCCACATTTTTTAAGGTTCATAACAGGAATAAACAATCCATACGTCAGACTTTCTGGGAGGAGAATTATTTAACTACAGCTATGTAAAAATAGAACTAATTATTTCTTTTTGAATGGTTCGTTTATTCAAGAGAACTTACTTTTATGTACATAGTCAGAGAACAGAAAAACATGGTGTGTGTGTGGGGAAACAGAAATAGTTACCAACACAATACACAGCAATGAAGCAATAGAAAAAAAATAACAAAATAACAATGGCTTTCATCTTTTAAAATGCAAAATATTTTGTCTCATGATCTCATTATCTCCCCAGTAGGCCAACCCTGCTAGCCCTTGACTTTGATTGTTTCAGGTTTGCGTTTCCATTTTAATGAGGATAAGAAACCGCATCTCTGGCTGGCTTCCCCTGGAGCTGCAGAGCCGCTGCACTGGCACTGATCACCGTCCCTGTGTCATAGGTTATGAAACTGAAAAAACAAGGCTCTTAAAAACCTGTGATTACTTTTACATGTGATTGCTTTGGGGTCTCCTGTTATACAAACACCAAAATCATTGTAATGACCAGAGCAGCGATTCACTCTTCTTTTACTCTACCACCACTTTATAGTTGTTTTGGAGGTTTATTTCCCATTTTAAGTGAAAAATAACACAAGTCTTTCTCATGGGTTCTCTGCTGCTCCCCTTCACCAAGCACTGCTTGAAAAAAAACGCCTTCCTTGATAGATTTCATTTTAAGTTCTCAGCAAGCCTTGCATCAATATTTAACCTCATCTCCCTGGAGGCTAGCTGAAGCCTGCCTGGCTTCCCGGTGTAGCTGAGCCTGTGCCTGCCACTGCTCAGATACTGCTAGGTACAGGCGATTCGGACTGGCGATAGGAACCTGTTTGGAAAGTGAGGAGGGGCAGGCAGCCACAGCCCTTCCTTTGGACTTGCCCTCCTCTGCTTGTCCTGCTTGCCGTGCTGGTAACAGGCAGCAGTTGTGCCCAGCTGATAAGGAGCGGAAGTCACTTCACTGAGCCTGTGTGAGGGCACAGTTTGATCTCCCTGCTGCCACAGTACTTTCAGTGCCCCATCACCAGGCCTGTCCTTACCCACCCCTGCCTCCCTGCCCCATCAGCAGGGAAGTACATGCTGCTGGGCTCTGGCCACCTGGGACAAGCTGTCCTGATGGCTTCTGAGCTGGATGTTTGGCAGCTGTGGTAGGCACATGGCCAGAGCATCCCAGCAGCTCCTTAGCAGTGAAGAACCGAACACACAGCTTGATTACAAGGAAGACCTGCAATGCTTCCTCCCCCTCATCAGAGCCTGCTGCTTGCGATGTCCTCATGGCCCTCACCTCCCTCTTGTGACTTCGCTTAGCTGGCCTAGCTGGGCTGGGCAGTGAGAACTGGGCCTGATGGAGGGGTGAGAGCTTCACTGCTCCCTGCAGAAGGACTGGGAGTGAGCCCAGACTCCTTGCTGGGCAATCAAGCTTCCAAAGCTACCCAAGGGTTGACCTAGAGCCATTTTGTGATGAGGTTGCCTTGTTTGTAAGCTCACCAGATTGTAAAAGCAGCTAAACAGACAAACAGGAGCTGGGGGATATCAAAAGGAACATGACCAGCAGGTCAAGGGAGGTGATTCTCCTGCTCTGCTCTGCTCTTCTGAGACTACACCTGGAGTACTGTGTCCAGCTCTGGGGATCCCAACATGAGAAGGACAAGGAGCTGTTGGAGTGAGTCTGGAGGAGGGCTACAAAGATGACAGGAGGGCTGTATAACCTCTCTATAACATCTCTGGGCACAGGCTGCCCAGAGAAGCTGTGGCTGCTCCATTCCTGGCAGTGTTCAAGGCCAGGCTGGATGGTGCTTGGAGCAACCTGGTCTAGGGGGAGGTGCCCCTGCCCATGGCAGGGGGTTTGGAACTGGATGATCTTTAGGGTCCCTTCCAACCCAAACCATTCTGTGATTCTGTGTAATAGCACAGGAACTAGAAACTGGATGGTATTTCACCATACACCTGGCGGGGTTTGTTGTTTGTTTACATTGCTGAGAAATAAAAATCTAACCTAGGTTTTGCTTTTGGAAAAAAAAAAAAAAAAAAAAAACAAATTCAATGGGAGAGTGGTTCAAGTAGGGGCAATTCGGAGTGATGGTTGCTTGCTGAAGTGATGTTA